>CM032386.1:12045737-12204835 GCA_019049475.1 Eueides isabella | reverse complement strand
GGTGTAGAGACTATAATTTTATATGACAGACCATACGTTAGTTTATTAATTTAAAGTATAATTACAAATGTAATTTCAAGTAACAATATTACACACACTTGGGCCGCTACATACGAGTATCTATAGCTTGTTCCGCAATCTTTCATTCACGCTCGACTCAGGCGGAAGCCGGCGATCATCGATATATAAGATTTTATCACGTTAATTATTAAAAAAAATCTTAATAGTAACATATTTTAAATATCAGTAGTTGTTCTATAAACTATGTGTAATATTTAAAAAGATTTATACATTTCAAGCATTTACTAAACGGACGGTCTGTCGTGGCGCAGTGGCACAATCGTCACGATTTTAACCGCAACAGGTTCTACGTTCGATTTCCACTCGGGTATTTAAATGTTTTATTTTTTCATTTTCTCGTTACGTCATCAGGTAAAGTTTGGTATTAATTTCGCCGATGAAGACGCAATGCTCCGAGTTTGGTGGAAAGTGGGAAACGCCAATATCTTAATGTTTTGGGGATTCCCTCTGCTAGGCTGCTGTGCGGGATATAGCATAACGCTAAAAAAATATAAATACATAAAAGTTGATTGTGAGATCTACACTCTACGAAATTTTATTTAGTTTATTTCTGTACTAAACTTGAATACGGTGTTAAGTTACGTGACTCAATATGCAATGACTCGTTGGATAAATATTGTTATGGAAAGCGTAATTTTATTATTTTTTATAAAAACGGACGTAAAATAGAAGTTGCTCAGTGAGAAAAAGTCATAATGTGCTGTAAACTGTAAACTACTAACTAGCTTATTGTAAACGAAGGTGAATGTTATATCATAAAATATCTATAATATTAATTTAATTTTACAAACTGCTTCTTCATAAAGAAACTATCTATAACAAGGATGTCCTTTTGTAGACAAATATACGTATATTTAAATTTAAAATTCGTAAACATTTTAGTTGTACATACACTTGTAATTTACTCGTAATAAAATCATAAAGTATAATAAGAGAGGTTTAATGAATGTAATTAATATAATAAATTCAAATTATTCCCGTGTTGTCCCGTAACAAGGGATAAGGGTAGCGGGAACTCTAAACTACTTTGACCCGGTACCTCACCGCTATTTTGATTAACAAAACTTCACGCTCGTCCACAGTTTCATAAACGCTGCTGTAAAAGTTGTCAACTTTCTTAATGATACTATTATATCTTGTTTACTGCTTTACGTGAGATATCTTATTGAAAAAGAAGAAAAATATTTTGATATATGGCAAAGTGAATGCCAGATTATCAAAGGGCAAAATCATGCGACTGTAAACAAGATGGGTTCTGGTTCAATCCCTACTCAAGGAAATTATATATTAATATTTATATTATTGGCAAGCCGCAGCTTAGAGTTCAGGCGACTCAACACGCAATGCTTCAAATTCGACGGAAAGTGAAGAACGATAGTATTTTAATGGCGTGGAGCTAAAAAAAGTCAGTATTAATAAATATTCACACTCGATAAATGAATGATTAATGATGTATATTTATTTATATATTTTACATTCATTATTTTACTTGTAAACAATATTATATGAAATAAAAGAAATACCAAATTGACATGTATATATGAAAATCAACAACAAAAAATTACAATTTTTTATTAAAAAATGTTAAAATATTTTTATTTTCATATTTTGTGCTACTTGTTGTTTATCACCTAGTTTCTGGCTAAATTATATTATTTGAAATTATGGAATAATTACTCCTTTAAGGAATTAAGAAACATTAAGCATCTCAGTCATCAACATTCGACGTTGTGAACGTACAGATCGCGATATAACCGTCGTAAATTTTAATATACGCTATTACTTAACATCCTAGGCTATATAGGGGCAAACTTGCACTCGGTTATAAACTCTACAAGTACTGAAGCAGAATATAACTTGCACCATAAAATTAATGTATCTGGACTACTGAGCGCGCTTAGTGCGGCAAATGTTGCTTCGGTCGTAATTTATTTTGCTAGTCTCTAATTATAAACCTAATTTTGACAAAAGGAAGAATTTTATACATTTTTTTTGTACAGATTGTAATTCAATATTATAAGATTTAATAAATATTTTACGGTATTTTGAAACATTTTCTTAAAAATATAATATTTATTAGCTCTAAGTACTAACTAGCTAAAGTATTTTATTAGCTTCACTAAGACTTCTGATCGCAAGCTGCATGTTTAGCTACGCATGAATTGTTAAAGAATTTGTAAAGTAACAGCAAGTTGTATTTTATAATACCTATATTTTGTATTACAATTACACTTAACTTAAGTTAGAAAGGTTTTTGGTTTTCTTATATAATATTAATATTAAATATTATATCAAAATCGCTTCGCTGCGCTTTACGTTTCCACTGTGTTTTGTAAATTACAAAGTGGGCAAGGTGGCTAAGTAAGCATATAATGTTCACATTTTATTGTCCAGCTTCCGCCCAAAGTTCAAGACATTGCTTTTGGGTTTATAAAATACTAAATAATGCATTACCCTGAGCGAGAATCGAATCCACAACTTTCAAGCTTTCAGTCACACGCTCGCTTGTGCAACTGTATCAAGATGGCTTAAATCGCTATTTAAATAAATGATCAAATAAACATGAATGTGTAACGAATATAAATTTTACTCCAATACCTAATGTGCATCATGATTTCTCGGAGGCGAAAGTAACTTTCCCATTACTCGTTCGTCTCGTTTGTATTAAGTTGAATCTTTATAAAGACGGAGCGTGTCCCGCTAGCGCGGCGGCCTAATGATGATTTACTGGTGCGAGATCCCGCGGGCAGCGTAATTTTCCTTAGCTCGGCCACACACTGTTGTCCGAGCCAAAGTGAAAACAAACTAAGAACTGGTGGCGTTTAATCATCATTCCATGGAGCTGAGTAAGGTTCATTTAGATTATTTCTCAGTTTGTCGGTCAAGTCGTGTAAATAATGCCTCTGTTGCTGCGCCCTTAATACCAACTTATATTCTGATTGTTTTATCATTAATTTTGCGTTTTTACGGAAGAAAATACTCTAACTTTCCAGTTGGTCTATTGTTTATTAGCTTAGCGCTGTATCTTGAACATGGCATAATAGATAGAGGGAACCTTGGGAACCTAATTTTAAGACACTCCGTTCCCTTAAAAAAAGTTTTCATTTCTTACTTTCTGCCGAATTTATCGCATTGCGTGTTAATAGGCGGAAACTCAACGCCGCGTGTTGCCTTGTTATCAGATCGATTGAAATTATTGAATACTAATTTCCTGGAATTACGGATGGAACCCATACCCTGTAGCGTTTACTGTCGTACGCTTATGTCTCTGCGCCACGACAGGTCACGAATTTCTATCTGATTTTATTAATATTTTTTTACAGACTAACATGGAAATTCATGTTAAATTGGTAATATGAAGGTTTTCAAATTGCGAAAAACTCCTGCAGAATAATATCGCAAAGTTACCGACGTGAGGTGCTTGCAATATGTAAAATTTTGCCGAAAGAAAAGCGCAACTTCGTGCGACAGCAGCGCGCGGTTCCCAGCGATGTTATGATTTATTTATTCAAAGGTTGATTTTATTTAACCATATTGGTAATTGATCTCTGTTTTATATAAGTTTAAACTATTTTCTTCAATTTGAATTGTTTTGGTGTATACAATTGTTTTACAGTTTGTTTTATAAACACTTTTTTGTCGGTATATTAAGATTTAGAAAATTTATTTTTGTGTGTACAGTACATTAAAGTAATGTGTTATTATGTATAAGGTATACTATATTTAGGTAGGTAGGTATTTAAGGTATATTATATTCCATATACAGCTGGGAAGGCGAGGGGAACCTGGGAACCTTGTGGTAAGACACTCTTGAAGTTTAATTTGATAGATCTGGTGCTGATGATGGCTGATGATGGCGGCATTCAACGCCGCGCTTTGATTACAAAGAGTACAAAAACGTTTTCTAATGGCTGGTTACCATTATTTTTATCTTTTCAAATATCTAGTTTATGCTCCTATCATATATATCGAGAAGTAAAGGAGAGAAATAGAAGCGAGTATCAATTGTTATAGATTAAAGAAATTAGCAATCGAAACGTAAGGTATATAGAACATGGTTGCATATGCAAAACGCGTATGTCGTCTTTGATTGAAGCAGGGTCAAAAGGTAGGGTCCCACCGACCTTAATTAACCCCAAGCGAAAATTAAATGTTGGTAAATAGACGTATTTGTCGAGTATTACCGGTGTGCTACGTTTATTCGGGACATTATGTGCTGTTTAATTATTTACTCAATTCGGCACTATACAGTTCTCTAAAATGACACTTGTTGTTTTAACAATTTGTAATACTGTGTACCGCGTGTGAAACACGCTTTTCGGAAACATCGTAATTTTCATTCATAAATTGTAATGAAAAAGATTCACACACAATGCAATGCAATAATATGTAATATATAAAGAATATTGAGGTGTGACTGTAACCGACAGGTTCTGGGTTCGATCCCCAGTCGAGGAAATTAAATTTTAAATATTTTCAATTTAAATATTTAATACCATTTCATTTCTTCGCTCTGGTAATAAGGCAAAGCGCGGCGTCGAGTTTCGCCACTCAACACGCAGTGCCTCAAATTTGGCGGAAAGTGGGGAACGGAAGTAAAACGGAGTGTCTTAACACTAGGTTCCCGGGTTCCCTTTGCCTACTCTGCCTCATGCGGGATACAGAGTGAAGCTGAAAAAAATATATAAAGAATATTTATGCTTAACTTGTTAAGTCAAATTGTGATTTGTAAGGATTTGATATCTTTTAATTATACATTTTTTATGCGTCATCATCATTCATGTTTTTTAACAATTAATATAAGAACGAAGTGTTCTACTCTCTATAAGAAAACCATTTTTTTAGGAAGCATAAAATATATGTCTTTTATTCTTACCTAAAAAAGAATAGGGTTTCTTTTTTAAGGTAACATAAAATAGGGAGAGTCACACTGTCAACAATGGCAACACGCATGGGCAGACTCGACCGGATAATTTCTACTCCCGCCATTTTAAACCGGCGTTAAGTCGTGGCTTCGGTTACTGTGTTTCGCATTGGTTAATGCAGGGCCCCAGTGCCCATCTACCATATAGGCCGGCAACGAGACAGTGGGCGACGGTGATCACTTACCATCAGATGACCCGTACACGTTTCGTTTGCCGTGTGCCATAAAAAAAAGTACAATATATTTTATTTCTGGATAACTTTGAACATAAGATTTTGAATTTCATGTTAATATTAATTTTAGTGAAATAATTGCCTGTTTTCAGTCACGTTTTAAGAAAAGGAGACGGAGATTTCTGACTTTGCGGCTTAGTATGTTATTATTTCAAAAATTTTCTTAACGGAATAATATGATGATGCCTTGTCGTATGAAATAACAATACACAATATCACACTAAATTATATTTTTTTTTCTTTTTCTTTTTTTTTTTTTTTTTTTCTTTTTTTTTTCTTTTTTTCTCAGCTTCACGCTGTATCCCGCACTAGGCAGGGTAGGCAGAGGGAAAGGAAGTGAAACCTAGTGTTATGACACTCCGTTTAACTTCCGTTCCCCACTTTCCGCCGAATTTGAGGCATTGCGTGTTGAGTGGCGGAACTCAGCGCCGCGCTTTGCCTTATTACCTACATATAAATTATATACATATATAAAACTATAATTTACTCTACCCACTTACTACTTACCTGAGCTTACCATGTTGAACCAAAGACTTCAACTTTACAAAGTTGATACAGATTTTTTTTCCACTTGATGCTGTACTTGGCAGAATCGGCAGAGGGAACATGGTAACCTAGTGTTTAGACACTATTTTATAACAATTTTGTCGCAATAAACATTTTAAATTGATCTACATTTTTATTTACCTACCAACCTTGATTGAAATAAATCAAACACCAAATATTGAGAGAAAATTGTCAAAATATAATAATGTTATATAATATTGCTATTGCAATTAAATATATTCGAGAATCGACAAAAAAAATCACTTTTCAATATTCAATTACGTTAATAAAGTTTCCTGTAAAAGTTTTTTTTATACTGAAGCTTTTCGTTCTCCATAAGTAGATACAACTTATGCAGAACGAAAAGCTTCATTATTACCTCAAACGACACTTCAAACAAGGGCAATAAATAAATTACTACGATACTATGCTCGGCGAAGTAGAATCGATATTTCGTTTATCGTTTTTTTCTAAACAAGAAACTAATAAAAACATTTTTTAAACCTTTTACATTTTTTTTTGTTGCTCTACTTTTGTAATTCAAAGCCTTAATATTTATATATGTATCTTATATTAAGACTGTCATGGCTCAGTGGAACATCTAAACGTAAACGAGATTATAATGAGGTCGAACTCTACTCGAGGAAGAAATACCAAATCACTCGCGTTCAATTAGCTAAACGGAGGACTATCCATAAAACCATAAAGTTTAAAAAAGTTAGGATGCCTCCTACAAACAAATTTCTAATCTATTCTTTTCAACCGTAATTGCCTTTCGGGTTCAGCTAAAGAAATAAAGAGTTTCGATAGAAATATTGGAAATTCCAATTATCGAAACAAATTACTTACAAAACCAATCAACGGAACTGTCCAGCCAAAACTTATTTAGTTTAGAACTATCCACTTAGTTTATTGTTTTCTTTTCTATTAATTCTATCAGGTAAGGCCAAGTATATGAATGTATAAAATAAACATATGTTATTCTTGCCTTTGTATAGCATTGTTAATATTGTGTTAGAAAATCATGCATGACAGACACAGATATAGTGTTAAGACACTCTGTTCCCCAATTTCCAACCTATTAATGAAACTTGCCGGTTTCGAGTCGTGATGAATGGTGAAACTAAACACCGCGATCGTCGACCATTATGAGATTTATTTATTCTCTAGTTGAGATTGGGATGGTTGGGAATTGGAATTTTTATTATTGAGCTAGTTTTTTATATATTTCATGATTTAAGAATTTTATAGACGTTAGTACAGACGCGAGAAAAACATACACGTAAAATATTCATTTTCGCTCTGGTAATGCAACTTGTATACGACTATACTGCGAATTACATACAAAACTAAATAAAAGCTATGCATAGTTGCTAGTATCTTTTGACTTAGTCGACTTAAAAGTTTGAACTATTCTGTGCTTCAAAGGACAGTAGAGCTGAATAATTGATAATAAATTCAGCTAAGTATCAAGCTGACTTAAAAATAGGCTTAAAATTAAATAATCATCACAATATAATTTAAAATTGTGTTAGAATAAATATTATGATGTAAAATATAAATAGGCTATAGTTAATTTAGAAAGTTTCCTTTGAAACATTTGAATAGGAAAACAAAAAGTTCTCAGTAGCCGTTGTTGTTTCCACTATTAAATTATCGATCATATTTAGGGTTTCGTGCCTCTAAATGTAAAAACGGTTCCCCACTACGGATCACTTTGTTGACCGTTTTTTATCCGTCTATGAAGACCATTCCGACCATCTCGAGATTGCGTGAAAGTATCAAGCTGTAATTACTAACAAATATATAAATGTGAAAGCACCGAAAAAATTGGCTTTTGAGTAAACGTAATCAAAAGAAAAATCAATGTATGAGTATAAACGCTAGTAGTACTTCGTGGTAGCATTATTTTAACTGCATTCTAAAATATATTTAACAACAGCGCCTGCAAACTTAAGTTTATCATAATTCGGGCCGTGTTATTTCGGCTTAGAATATGATCACCCTGGTACTTATGGTGTCGTAAGAGGCGACTAACGTACGTGTGGGAGAGTCAAATTGTTAGCAATCACGAAAACACAAATGGGCCTACTCGACGGGATCATTAACACCCTCGGCATTTAAAACCAGCGTTAAGTAGTAGCTTTGGCCACTGCGTTTCGCATTGGGTAATGCCGGGCACCGGTGCCCATCCACCACAAAGGACAGCAACGCTCCTGTAGCTCCTATGGAGTCATACGGGGTTTTAGGCGATTGTGATCACTTACAATCAGGTGACCCGTACGCTCGTTTCTCATATCTTATCCATAAAAAAATCCTGTAATTCAGAAATTAGCATAGAAATCTCGTAGGCGAGTCCAACTGACACTTTTTCCATACCATCCACTTATATAAAGTACTTGTATTGAAATATTTTAGTATCATCGATTTCATACTTGTTTTTATTGTCTGGTTATATTAATTGCTGATATTTTATTATTATTCTAAATACTGGTCAATACAAATATTCATAGTAAAATTGAAAATAGTTTAAATTATGCATTTCAAGGTAGCATAGTAAAATTCATTATTCTACCTTTCCATCCCTAAAATCTATTTTATTATCATCAATCAATTTTACTCTGGTATAAAAAAATAAGTAAAAAAGCATCTCAAGCCATATCTTATCTAAGTCATATCTTATCATGTATATGAATAAACAAATTGTTATATCTTCTTATTGGGCACGCACACTTGCTTAAAGAACAATACACAATGCCTAAGGAGTCGGCGGAAAGTGGATAAAGGAACATCTTAAATAGTAACGAAGTGACCAAAAAACCTTCTGACATTATAACATTTTTACAATAAATCTTGTAAAATAACATTTATTTCAACAAGCCTTTGTTTAGTTACAAAAGACAAAGCGCGGCGTTGAGTACCGCCACTTGAGACACTTGCGACAAATTCGGCAAAAAATTGGTAACGGAACGGTGTCTCAACTTTTGGTTAACAAGTTCTCTGTGCCCATGCCTGGAATGCCTTTGTTTAATAGCAAAAGACAAAGCGCGGTGTTAAGTACCGCCACTTGACATGCAATATGCCACCTATTTTACTAAAAAAATCGGCAGAAAGTTGGTAACGGAACGATGTCGAACTTTAGATTAACAAGTTCCCTCTGTCCATGCCACATGTGGGATACAGGTTAAAAAAATGTAATTAAAAAGGAACTCTTTTACACGGTATATGAATATCTCAAGAGAAGGGGCTTAGCATTAACTCCAGCGACTGCAAAAGAGTCAGAGATGAACGCCGACGTATGAAGAGAATATCAAAATTAGATTAAGATCGTACGGTACGATCGTAAACGAAGTAATGAAATATCTAACGGGTATTGAATGAGCTAATTGAAAAAGTACGACAATTCACATCCTCTATTGCATCGCGAGAGTACCAATAATTTTGATAAATTTACTTTTATTTAATATAATTTATAATACATCCAGCTGGCTACGGTAACATTTAACAAAGTTTTGTCACATAATAGTGGCGTCTTCTGGTCTGTCACAGACTTCCAACTAACTCCCCAATCTAATTTATGGCACCGGTGATAGACAGTGAAATACAATTAAATCTTGTTGGTAAATCTTTAAATTCACTTACCTTGCCTATACCTAATTGCGTATACGGTTGATCTTTTATGTAACATTCGTATTATTTATAGGCTGAGGCATGTCGTGGCGCAGCGGCACAAGCGTGCAACTGTAGACGACAGGTTTTGGGCTCAAAACATTAAATATTTAAATCGAAATATTTAATATTTTCAATTTAAATATTTAATGTTTTCATTTTTTCGCTGTGGTTACAAAAATGTGTGGGCAAAGCGTGGCGTTGAGTTCTACCACACAACATGCAATGACTCATTCGGCAGTAAGTGGGGATAGAAAGTGGAACGGAGTGTCTTAATACTAGGTTTCCAAGTTCCCTTTGCCTACCCTGCCGAGTTCGGGATACAGCGTGAAACTGAATGAGTGAGTGAGTATATGTTTTTCAATGCCCGCTTACTCTATATATGTACAGTTGTTGTATTTTTGAAATATCTAGAAAAATAAGGTTATTTATATATATTTATACTAACTTTATTAGTTATTATTTATTATATAGTTGGTTATTATATACTTACGCTGTATCCGTCCCGTGCATGGCAAGGTACACAGAGGGAAGTTGAGAACCTAGTGTTAAGACACTTCGTTCCACTTTCGTTCCCCACTTTCCGCCGAATTTCAAGCATTGCGTGTTGAGTGGCGGAACTTAACGCCGCGTTTTACCTTGTACCAGATCGATTTCCTCGAGTGGGGATCGAACCCACAACCTGTCGGTTACAGTCACAAGCTTGTGCCGCTGCGCGACGACAGGCCCCGACTTGTTTGTTATATAGTTGTTTGATATCATTATTTTTGTATCGGTCAACGGTTTCTATATGTTTCACTATAGGCAATCTATAAGCATATTTTGGGTAATTAATGAACACCATGCTAGAAAATCTACGTATATTTTGCCGGAGATAACTCGCCGAAATATTTACCGTGTGTCAGTTGACTGCTGACAAAGATTTGTTAATTGCCCCTTGGGCTGTATGAGGGAAGATGTGACATCCCTCGTATCTCGCAGGTAATCCGTAATTCGTCTAGTATTACCTACATTTTACAGAACAGAAAAAAAATAAGTAAAAAATATTGTTATTCTTTTTAATGTAATTTTTGTATTATATTTTTTAATATTTATAAATAATTATAATCGAAGAAACAAATCACTGACTAATTTTCACAGTCTGTTATCAATTAAAAAAAAAAGAACATTCTCTATTATTTGAATTTATTTTTGAACATCATAATTAATTGTGCAACAGTTTAAAAAAAAAACCAAACCACTGGTATAAAGTTACTTCGCATACTTTATAAATGACTAAGTTAATTAGTATTCCGATCGCCATTGTTATGACGTATTTAAGCCCGCAACTAATATGGGGGCGGAATTTTAATATGAGTCATTGTGACTTTGTTTTAATTTTATTATACACCCTTATTCTACGAGTTCCCCTTCAATTTAATAATTGACGTTAGCATTTCTTTATAATTTTTAATTTATATATATTTTTTCATCTTTACGCTGTATCCTGTACATGGTAGGGTAGACAGAGGGAATCTAGTGTAAATATATTCCTTGCCGCTCCCCATTTTCCACCGAATTTGAGACATTTTGTATTGAGTGGTGGAATTCAACGCCGCGCTTTGGCCTGTTACCAGAGCGAGTCAGGCCCCTATATAAAATAACTGATTCTGCCTAATTGCTCATTGACTGTTGCGTTCTTGGAAATAAAAAATAATTTTATATCATTCTAAAAATGAAACATGCATGTTTGTATTTATATATCTAATTTAACTAACTCATAGATGTTTATTACATGTATTCTATTGATTTTTTACATATATTTTATTATTTGCAAAATGTATGAAAGCACAAAAAGAAGTTATATAGAATAAGATATTAATTTTAGTACCTGGGGCATGTCATAGTGCAGAGGTACAAGCATGCCACTGTAACTGTGACAGGTTGTAAGTTCCATTTTCACTTGAGGCAATTAAATATTTAATAACTTCATTTCTTAGCTCTGGTAACGAGGCAAAGCGCGGCATTGAGTTCCATTCAACACGCAATGCCTGAAATACAGCGGAAAATAAGAAACAGAAATGTCACAATCAGTACGAAGGAATGGGATTGCATAGCATAGCCTGCCACGTCCGGGATACAAAAAGAAAAGTCATACAAATTATGATATGAATGTTATAATAGAGATTATAACGGATCAGTCAAATAAAGTCATTAGTGAAATGCTTACAGACGTGCCACGACTGGAACGCTATAATAAAATAATAAATCAGAACATATTAAGCCAAAAGCGGGACCTGTCGGACATTTTCTTTGTTTTGTCACAAGAGCAAGGAAACGAAAGTATTAAATAATTTATATGCCCGAGTTGGTGAGGCTGAGGGTGGTCCGTTAAGTTAAAGCCCAACCCCCCTTCCCCCTGGAACATATGTATCTCTTGATACCTCATGCTAGTTTTATCTGGATGCCTGGCAACGCTAATTTAACAATATCTTTAAAATAACGGAAAGTAATAAATTAATTTTCCTGAAGCCTAAGCTATCGCTAAGTATAAATTAATATAGTTTTATTATTTATTTCATTATAACATTTTACCTTATCATTTTTTTTTATATTTATCATAAGGGCATATTCCTCATCATAATACATCTTTCATTCTGTGACTGTAATTAATATAACTTTTGAGTATTACAGCAGCAACATTTACATATCAATAAGATATCGAGTATGCTAGGAATAATATCTTCTTAACGTTTATCTATATGGTTTATGTATTAGGTAACTATATACATATGTTGGAATGGTATGGTAACATAATACCATATAATACATATGGTATTATGTTACCATACCATACCAACATATGTACATAGTTACCAAGTTCCCTCTGCCTACCCTGCCATGTGACGCATACAGCTTCAAACTGAAAAAAAAAACAGCTACTTCATATTACGATTACACACTTATCGAAAAATCATCATTCATTTGATAATCAATTCCTTTTTGTTAAACAGTTCTTATTTCCATTTAAATCGATCCATGTTAAAAAAAAAGCTTTTTCATCTTTATTTAAATTGTTTATTTTTTTAGTGTATAAAAAATGAATATCAAATATTAAATAAGCTGCATAAATCAAACATGATGAGGCCTGTCGTGGCGCAGCGGCACAAGCGTGTGAGCGTAACCTATATAGGTTGCGGGTCCGATCCCCACTCGAGGAAATGAAATATTTAATACCTTCCATTTAAATATTTAATGTTTTCATTTCTTCGCTCTGGTTCAAGGCAAAACGCGGCGTTGAGTTCCACCACTCGACACGCAATGCCTCAAACTCGCCGGAAAGTGGGGACGGAAGTGAAACGGAGTGCCTTAACACTAGGTTCCCAAGTTCCCTCTGCCTATCCTGCTATGTGCGGGATACAGCGTGAAGCTGAGTAGAGTAGTAGAGTATAAATCAAACATCACAGATAATTACTATGCAAAAAGATACAAATTTGCAGAAAGCGAGTATAGCGCATGCGTACACGACGCGAACGTTTAAATATAGAACGTCGCCAGATTCGCCGCCCTATTTCACTATACAACTGACTCGCAAACGACAAAATTATAACCTAAAAGTTATTATCAATTAATGTTAAATATAAAAGTTATTATAATTAACGTGAAATTTATTATGCAGTGTTTAAAAGTGAAATGAGGATAATCCATTTGTACGATTGCATCGGAACTGATTTCAATAATAATGAACAAACATAAAATGTCCAGTACGCTAGTAATTTTATTATTGCTGTGGAAATACGGTAAATGTATTTCGATTTAATTCACATTGCTTTAGGTTAATTATTTTTTATTGTTTACGGTGTTTTTTTTTTCTTCTTATTCGTCAGTGTCACAAATGATTGTGGTAAGATGATTTCAAATATGAACGCACATAGTAGCTAGAGTTATAAATTTATATGTAAATTTAAATTTTGTTTACAGTTATATTGACAGCCATTATTTTGTTTTATTATAAGTAATTAGCTAAGGCGTTGCAATTTCATATAATGTTGTTAATCAACATATTATAAAAATGCAACATTTAATTAATTATAATAGCGTTAATTTCATATTTCCTTGGTAGAAAACAATGCATAACAAAATGATCAAGTTTTTCAACTTTAAATATCTTATATAATTCGCTCACGTTTTACTGGTCATAAAAAACGACGCGAACTACGGCAAAAAATGAATCAGAATAAGAACATTTCTAAATGAAACTCTTATGGGAAAATTGCGATAAACAATGATAAAGCGGACATTGTTACTTAAACGATTATAGGTAGTGGCGAGTAAAATATTGCTTTAAAATATTTTCATACGCATTTTACAGAAAAGTCAATAATCTGTCCATTAACATAATAAGTATATAACTTAATTACCATTTGCATCAATAGTTATTGAGATTAACGCGTTCAAAAATAAGTTCAAATAAGCTCTTGTTTTGTTGAACTTTATAGATAAGTACTATGTACATACATTTTATAAATAAAATATTACATATTTTAATACTTTAACTTAGCTTCACGCTGTATCCCGCACATAACAGGATAAGCCGAGGGAACTTGGGAACCTAATGTCAAGACAGAATTAAATATAAGATTTCCTTGAGTGTGGATCAACAAGCAATGCCTCAATTTCGGCAGAAAGTGGGGAACGGAAGTGGAACGAAGTGTCTTAAAACTAGGTTCCCAAGTTCTCTCTGCCTACCCTGCCATGCGCTTGATACAGCGCGAAGCTAAGTGTGGATCAAACCCACGACCTATAATATTTACCGTTGCACGCTTGCGCTTCTGTGCAATGGCAATATAAAATGCGTTCATATTTATTTATTTTATGAAAACATTATTACAGTAGTAGACGCGTATCTGATAGGATCCAATGCTGATATCTTATAGTATTTGTAATTTACTTTTTATCATATCTCTTGAAATCCACGAGATTTCCAACCAATATTGCATACTCGTACTATATAACTTTCAAGAATATGCAATTTTAAAATGCAAAGATGTATGTAAACTGCACCATATACACAAAGCCTTATAGTTTCTGCGATACAAATTTGTTTTCTAACAATCTAGAACTAACGTAATAAGGAATGGTTTGTTTTTAAAATACTCAGAGAAAATTAATTAACCTGAAAATTAATTGACCTGTTTTTTTTTTTTAGAAGAATATCTGTATTTTTTATTGTTTAGTCAAAATATAAAAATCTTAGAAAATAAATATCACAAACTTAGCTGTAATGATTTTATAAAAAACAAAATATCTGGTTATAACATTACAGTCGCTTGAATTAATATTTCGGCTTAGTTAACAAAGCGCTTGAACGGTTTACAAGAAACGCGGGTTCAAATTCCGCTACGTTGAAATTTTCAAACATTTTTCGTTTACGTTTCCCTCGCATTTTGTTTAGTTGCCTCTTTTCTAGACTTATTCAGCAAAGTAAAAATATTTTTTCTTTTTTCTCTATGACAATTCAATATTAAGTTTCAAGACCTTACGTGTTGACTATCAGAACAACGCTGCGTTTTGTATATGAGAGCGATAAAATCAAAATCATTTTAGAGGCCTGTCGTGGCGCAGCGGCACAAGAGTGTGACTGTAACCGACAGGTTCTGGGTTCGATCCCCTGTCAAGGAAATGAAATATTTAATATATTCAATTTAAATATTTAATGTTTCATTTCTTCGCTCTGGTAATAAGGCAAAGCACGGCGTTGGGTTCCGCCACTCAACACGCAATGCCGCAAATTTGGCGGAAAGTGGGGAACGGAAGTGAAACGGAGTGTCTTAACACTAGGTTCCCTGGGAATTTCTTCTGCCTACCCTGCCTCGTGCGGGATACAGCGAGAGGCTGAAAAAAAAAATAAACCAAAATGAGTATTAAAATCACAAGCATCATATTAACAATTCAATGATAAAGTTTCGAGACCTAACGTGTTGACTATCAGAACAACGCTGCGTTTTGACGCAGAGAAATTCAGACGCTACTTCTTTAGACAATATATATATATAAATAATCTTTTATAGAAAAAAAATACATACTTCCAAATATCTCATGTACGACTTTTGAAGTTTTCAAAACTTATTCACTCTGTGCCACAATAGCATCAATTCAAGTGAATTACTTAAAAACTAAAGAATCTGTATGATATTTACGTTTTTATTTATTCAGTTAATTTTCCCATTTGCTGTAATCTGCACTAAAAAGTGATATATATATAGGTACCTACTGTATTGTAAATGAAGATTTCACAAGCGTTTGACTGTACCTATCGCGTAGGTTGTGGGTTAGATCCATACTTGAAGAAGTGAAATATTTATTATTTTCAAATGAAATATTTACTACTTCAATTTCTTCACTATGGTAGATAAGCGATGCGCGGCGTTGAGTTACGCCAATTAATATGAAATACCTCAAATTGATATCTTAACACGAGGCTTATAAGCTCCCGCTGCCTAAACTACTATCTGCGGGGTACGACGTGAAAAAAAAAGGTTGTTTGGTAGCACGTTAATTTCAGGAATAACTTTTTCAAATTAAAAAAATCTTTGTGGTTCATTAGCGTTTACATTACTTATTGTTTATTTACGGAAGAAAAACTGCGTGGTTAACATTTTAGACTTAAATTTAAAAAGCGTATAAAAATTTCAAATTTAAATTCGTTGAACGAATGGCTTAGTTGGTCAGAGCGCTGGAACGGTTTTCCAGAGGCGCGGGTTCAAATCCTGCTTCGTTCAAAATTTTTATACGCTTTTCTAATTTAAATTTAGTATTTTCTGTCCTAAGTGTGGAATAACACTTTAAAACATAGTAAAAATAATATATTTTATATGCATAATTGCTCTTTACAGAGTGCGACATGTGTGACCACCAAATTATTTGTTTGTACAAGCGACTCGCCCTCGGCTCCCCTCGCTTGAATTATTCTATTTTATTTACAATGTATCATTTTCTTCTTTTAATACCCTTATCACTTTTAAGGTATATTACATTGAAAACTAAAATTTCATGTGATAATAACAGGTAAATGAAGTGAAGTGTAGCAATTTTGTCGCACTTAACATTTTAATTTGACGTAACTTTTGTAATTTTTTAAGCAATAATTAGTTAATTGATTAGAGTATATTTTTTTAGATAAAAGAGCAAACACCGAATGTTGAGGGGAGGTTGCAAAATAACATAATGAAAGCTGCATTTAAATTTGACTGTCCGTTTCTGAGATTAGCGCATACAAACGCGCAGACAACCAGATAAAAAAACTCCATTTTAGGCTCTATTACATTAATAAAGGATAGGATAAGTTTTTTAACGCATCTTCCATGTACAGACAGTGATCGGTTATAGATTTAAAATATACAAATATAGTAAAATATTACTTCGATCAAATCTTTCGATTTGCTAACTTTATATCATAGTGACTCATTATTCAATTCTAAGCTTTTTACGCTTAATGATAATTATAGCATATCGAATATCTCTTCCCGTCCCACGTCCCCTATATAGGCTTCAGAAACCACTATACTAAAATATATAACCTAAAATTGGGCATGTCCAATTTTAGGTAATATACTGTATATCGGAATATACACTATAAATAAATATTATGATTTATAGTGCCTTTATTGTACTGATACTACCAAGCAAATATTGTACTTGTCTTACAACGGCCTTACCAGATTTTAATGTATTTAAGTATAATTACTTAAATAAAGAGCTCTGTAGATTGAAGAATATATTTTTCGAGCTTCACGCTGTATCCCGCACATGGCAGGGTAAACAGAGGGAACTTGGGAACATAGAGTTAAGATACTCCGTTCCATTTCCCACATTTCGTATAATTCGATGGCAGTGCCTTGCTACCAAGACTCAGAAATAAAAATATCAAATGTTTAATTTGAAAATATTTCATATCCTCGGGTGGATATCAACCTGTTGCATTCATAGTCACGCACATGTACCACTGCGCCACGACAAGCTTCAAAAATATATATATAAAAGTATAAAAAAACAAAAACCAATAGAACAATCCCAACTCATATTTTATGGGACTCCATTGCTTGAAGAATGCTAATAAAACATTGAGCTTGTTTTTATACAGTCTAGTTTCCATAGTTCTCTTAATTCGACCTTTAGGGTTAAGATTTATAAGTTTCTTTAGTAGGATTATATGAGGGTAGAACGGAGTGTCTTGACACTAGGTTCACGTTCACGTTCACGTTTCGTAAAGCTGAGTAAAATATTAAATATTTCACTTCCTCGAGTTTGGATCGAACCTACAGCCTGTCGCGTTTACTATTACACGTATGTGCCCCTGCGCCACGACAGGTCTCTCATAAAAAAATAATGAAAAATATCTATTTTACAGATTTAGCGGATAGCGTTCGTATCTTAGAGCTCCGTGTGCCAGGTCACGCTATAGAAGGAGGCCAGGCATTGTTAGGATGTCAATTTGATCTAGAAAATGATCCTTTGTATTCAGTCAAGTGGTATAAAGATGATCGAGAATTTTACCGCTACGTTCCTTCAAATAGTGAACCAACGAGCTACTTTCCCGTACCTGGAGTAATTGTTAATGTAAGTTTATTATTCATTAATGAATTTGAAAAAAAATGTTTTTTTTGTTAAGATGATCTTTTCTCTATTTTTAATTCAATCCTTGAAATTTTTAACTGAGTGATAGAACTCAACGCCGCGCTTTATTTTTCCTTTTTTTACTTATAAATTGTTCCAAACATTGTAACCATAGCTTTTGCAGTCAGAAATGTAATATTTTGTTGATTTTTTTACGAGCATTATTGATTTTGCTTTAATTTAACAAGTTGAATATTTCAAACGATTTACTAAAGTAATCGAATAAGTATAAGAAATATAGTGAAACTAGTCGTTCTCTACCTTCCGGCTTCGGATTTTAATTGTAGCATAGATTCTTACTTGGACAGTACTCTCCAAGTAAGAATCTATGCTACAATTAAAATTCGAAGCCGAAAGGTAGAGAAAAAAATATTGTCACTGTCCTTTGAGCCCTATCGTGGCTGAGAGGCACAAACGTGTGACTGTAAACGACAGGTTGTGGGTTCGATCGCCACTCAAGGAAGTTAAATATGTAATATTTTCTAATTAAATATTTAATGTTTGCACCCAACACCTATTATATAGGGTACATTAAGATTCAAGGCCAAAGTTGACTTCAGCCATTCAACACTTTTTGTCTGTGTGCTTTTTTTCCTACTTCTCTTTTGGGCTTTTTCTGATATACTCATATCGTAATTTTTAAATGGGTAAACATGCAAAAATATTCCTTATACATCTATGGTGATAATTTAAACTATAAATCTTTATGTGACCGACACTTGTCAATTTATCAAAATTTGATACCCTCATGTCGTATTAGGGACCGACGTCTTCTCGATTGCATGTCATCGGGATTTATCGTAGGTCACGAGAAAAATAAATATTACCTTATAATATTAAGTTTATCTTTGCATTGTAATACTTATGTTTTTGTTATCAGCTTCACACTGTATCCCGCATTTAGCAGGATAGATAGAGGGAACTTGGAAACACAGTGTCAAGACACTCCGTTTAATAGTAAGAGTCCATCCACGAGTTTCACTACGTTAATATGCGTGTTGCGTACCAGAGCGAAGAAAAAAAAAAATTAAAAATTTAATTAAAAAATGCTAATATTTCATTTTCTCAAGTGAGGATCAAACCCGCAACCTGTCATGTTGTACCCCTGCGCCAAGACGGGCCTCAAATACTCAAAAATATAAATATTCTGGGAAAGCAAATTATTACCTATTGGATTTTTCATATGAAACGTCATAAATGTAGGGCAGAGTATTACTGTTTTGTATCAGACAGTTTAACCATCAACAAATAATAATTCAATTGGAAAAGGATTAAGATATCGTTTTATTCAAATAAATATTCTACGAAATCATACTGCCACTTTCCTATCTCCAGCAGCCAGGCAATGTTTGTTTCAAGTACTTTAATCTTGTTATTTGAGAGTGCGGCGTTGAGTTCCGTCATTTAACACGCAATGTCTCGGTTCTATCGAAATGAAAACATGTATATCATAGTTCAGTTTATTTCAAAGTATTTTAATCTAGTTACTTGAAAGTGCGGCGTTGAGCGCTGATTTAACACGCAATGTCTCGATTCTATGCAAATACTATGGTAAATACTACGGTTGTGGATTCGATTCTCGTTCATAAGAATACATATTTAATATTTTCATATCCTCGATCTAGTAATGAGGTAAAACAAAGCGTTGAGTTCCATTGATCAACACGTAATACCTCAAGTATTCGATGGAATAGATGGAACAAAAGTTTCTTAATGAGGAATAGTGAGTTAAACAGTAGGTACCTGGGTTCATTCTGCCTACCCTGATGATGGTACTGCGATGTTGCTCCGGGATACAACGTGAAGTAAAAAAAACAATTCTTTTGTTACATAAAAAAAACAATAAAATTACTTCAAAAAGGAGGTTACGTATTGAAAAAATGTATGTAACTTTAGTTAGAGTTTTACCTTTCTTTGATTAAACACTTACTTTATTAGTCGACTCATTGTCATGAATATGAAAGTACATAGTATTTAGTAAACTGTTTAAATATAACACGCTCTTAGTAAAGTTCTCAAACTTAACAGTTAGTTCTCCAAATTATACTGTAAATTCGAGAGCACAGTACATAAATAATTTTAAGCTTTTCAAAACTTATTTTAACGATGACCTGACAACTTTACGAATACTTTAGATATCATAGATAAATAGACATTCACCTTAATAAGAAAGAATTTTGCTCAACTCTCTCTCTCTCTCTCTATACATATACACATATATATGTATATATATATATATATATATATATATATATATATATATATATATATATATATATATATATATATATATATATATATATATATATATATATGTATCTATATATGCGTGTGTGTATATATACATATAGAGTTAGAATTCGGTTGAACGTTGATCTAATAATTCATTTCATATCCAATTTTTAAATCTGATAACCTTCTCATTTGATTATTATTAATGGCGTCACAATATACACCAATATAGCAATGACACAGTTTCGATTTTAGCTACTTCTTAATAAAATATCTATATTTAGCATCACGATTATATCAGCGAGACTGCCGTTTTTCCACTCTCACTATTTGAATTAATATTTTGTTTTGTTTTCGGCTGTATGCCTACTATAGAAATATGCACTGTACACAAGCAAAGGGAAGCTAGTGATAGGATTATCCATTCTTTACTTCCGTCGATTCTACTTTTCCAAACTAATTTGGATTATGACTTTTTAGTTCTGATGACAATGAGTTTATCAATATTGCTGTTAGTTCAAAATGGCCGACATAAAAAGATGGCGGATTACATTTTTTATACAACCCACTTAATATCAAATACTTTTTGATTTGTAAAATACAATATACTATGAAAAAATTATCCAAAGCTTTTCAAAAGGGTATTTTTTAGTTTGATATAACGTTAAATACTGTTCTATATAAATTAGATACCTGTATAAGCTGGTTTAAATAATTGTAATTAAAGTTAGATATAGGTGTTTATAATTATCCATTTTTGTTGACCAGATTAATAGAAAAAATGTTAGATGATGAATATTTTGTTTTTAAATTTATTACTATTGTTTTATTCTTGATTCAAAATTTTTAAATTATAGATTTAAATAATGGTAACGCTACTCGTAAATATAGATATTTTATTAGGAAGTAGCTAAAATCGAAACTGTGTCATTGCTAAATTGGTGTGTATTGTGACGCCATTTATAATCAAATGAGAAGGTTACCGGCAAAATATTTAAATATTCAATATAAAATAAATTGTATTAGATTTATTTGGGACTTGAAAAATGCAGTATAATAATTGTTGATTGATCTTGCATAATGTAGATATACATAGCGTCTACATAACATTGGTGTTGGAGGAAATACAATTATGCGTGCTGTTCTTCGCGGTCTTGCAAGTTCAAAGTAAGAAAAAAACACAATATTTATTTGTAATTCATTTCATATAAAATTAGAAATTGTTTCAGAGCGCACAATGGGCGAGTCCGTCACTCGTTGACAGATTTTTTTATTATGTGTGTGTGTGTGTGTGTGTGTGTGTGTGTGTGTGTAGATATATATATGTTATTAAAGGTAATAGCATATAGATAAAAGTTAAAATATTTATAACAGCGATACGGTTTAACAAATCTTTCATTAATTATTATGAATTCATGTGTATTTTTTTACGATGAAATCTATAACTTTGTATTTCACGAGACCCTCGAAGTTAGTTTCAGTTATTTATAATAGATGAATAGCAATGAAACCCAAAAGTTTATAAAGGCGGTATTACTCAAATCACAGAGAACAGAGGCCTAAAAAGTTTTAAGATAAATCAATTGATTACCATACCCTCAATTAGAATTCGTAAGTAAATGAAAACACGTTCAAGTTACTTCAAACCAAAATTTTATTTATTTTGTTTTCTCATAATGAATGTGGAATTGTGGACTTTATGTTACATATTTTAATTATAGGATTAACTTGCTTAAATATAAAACTTAAACTCATAGAAATAAATCATGCCAAGCCTTCGCATTCAAATGTTTACACGTTTTCTAAAAAAATCTTTTTTTAAATATCAAAATATGGGATACACGGAAGTCTTTTTTTTTCAACATCACGCTGTATCCCACACATGTCGTAACCGTAACCTAGTCTTAAGATACTGCGTTCCGTTCCCCAATTTCCGTCATATTTGAGGAAATTCCGTTTAGAGTGACGGAAATCAACGCCACACTTTGTGTGTGTAATTTCCTTTTGCGCATATTTATTATTTTTAAATTGTGTACAATAAAGTATAATTAAAAAAAAACAAGAACAAAAAAGTCATCATCATAAAAGTTATACGGACTCGTCGGTTTGCAAGAGATCGCCTTTTTAAACGAGAAATTAATTTACTTGGTTTGAAGAATATTGATAGATGATATAAAAGTAAGAGCTTAATTTCCTATTTACCCAAACATATTTCATCTAAATATATACATATTTTTATATGTATTTAAATAATATAAAAAATACAAGAGCTGAAATATACAGCTGTCTTGGCGCAGGAGCATAAGCGAATAACTGTAACCGTGACAGGTTTTGGGTTCGATCTCCACTGGAGGGCATGATTCTATAGAGGAAACATTCCTTTGCTCGGTTAACAAGGCAAAGCGCGGCATTAAGTCTCGCCACTCAACACGCAATGCGTCAAATCTGGCGGAAAGTGGGCAACAAAATGGAGTGACTTTAGAGCCGTGTGATTCCGGCTTAGAATAGGATCACCCTGGTACTGATGGTGTCGTAAGAGGCGACTAAAGTGCGTGTGGTAGAGTTACGTTGCCAGTAATGGCAACACGCATGGGCAGACTCGACCAGATTATTACCACCCCCGGCATTTAAGACCGGCGTTAAGTAGTGGCTTTGGCCACTGCGTTTCGCATTAGGTAATGCCGGGCCCCGGTACCCTTTCAAATTAAAGTAGCTCTCTTGTAGCTCCTCTGGAGTTACTCGGGGCGATAGGCGACGGTGATCACACGTGCCCACTGTCTACGCTCCCATGTGCGGGATAGAGCGTGAAGCTGGAAAAAAAAAATCAATGAATATTATTTCTCCTATTCTTTAAATAAAATCTACTTAAACTTAGAAAAGTAACATATTTCGAAAATGAACCCGCTGAATCCAAATTAATTGTTTAAGCATTAAGGTTATTTAATTAAATCAATCATTCATATTGCATGAGTACATGTATCATTTATGTATCTTTTAAGTGTAACAAATAATAATAGAAATAATACAATAGAAAACATTGCATTAAAAAGGCAAAAAGAATATATTCTTGCAAATAATATGTAAAAAAATAAATTATATGTAACATACAAATTACACAATCAATATTAGACATTAATGCTCAAAGTTATGTTGTAGACTAGCGACCCGCCCGCGGCTTCGCCCGTTTCAATTACACTATTTTATTAAGTAATCTCAATTACTTTGTTGTCCTAATAAAGTTGTCACTTTTAAGACAAAACCTAGATTTTAAAAACTAAAATAATATCTAAATTAATAAAAAATGTAGAAATTATGCCAAACTTAATATTTTAAATTGACATGACTAAAATGTTGAAAGAAGATTGCCAAAATATAATTGTGAAAACTTTATTCAAAGATATTAAGATTAAGATTAGCACTTATGTACAAGCGCACAAACAAATAAGCAGACAAAAAGACGAAAATTTAAATAATCACTTTTTTGAGCCTTATAATGTTTAATAAAAATTATAAGATTTTTATATATATGGAAATTACTGTATGTTGCCTAAGGTATTAAAATATTCATATTAGAAGTTACTATACGTACAAACGAACGCAATCATGTAGTTTAGGCAGGCAAAGCCGCGGGTGGATGGCTAGCACATAATATTCAAAGACAGTCGTAATATTAAAAAGTATACGTGAATGCTATAAAAGCCATAAAGACAATTCCAGGTATAGCTGTACACTGTCATACGACTACGTCAGAAAAAAGCTCTCTCAGCTATTTATTCCATCCATATTTAAATTACGGGAACAAATGAAATATTAGCTTCACGCTGTATCCCGCACATCGAAGGGTAAACATAGGGAACTTGGGAACCTAGTTTTTTTTTTTTATGGAAAAGACGCCAAACGAACGTACGGGTCACCTGATGGTAAGTGATCACCGTCGCCCACGACCTCGAGTAACTCCAGAGGAGCTACAGGAGCGTTGCCGTCCTTTAAGGTGGAAGGGGCACCGGGGCCCGGCATTACCTAATGCGAAACACAGTGGCCAAAGCCACTACTTAATGCCGGTCTTAAATGCCGGGGGTGGTAATGATCCGGTCGAGTCTGCCCATGCATGTTGCCATTGCTGGCAACGTGACTCTACCACACGCACTTTAATCGCCTCTTACGACACCATCAGTATCAGGGTGATCCTATTCTAAGCCGGGATCACACGACGAAGACATTCAAGTGTTAAGACATTCCGTTCGGTGTCCCATTACATGACATACTAACATGCACTATATTATATTTTAAAGGTGGCTCGATCGTCGAGCACAGTAGTAGCTCTAGAACATCTGACAAAGGACTCAGGTGGCCGCTATCGTTGTGAAGTGTCAGGCGAAGCGCCCTACTTCGCCACTGCATCCGATTCCAAAGATGTGAAAATATATCGTGAGTGCTTCATACTTTTAATATCGTTTAAATTATTGTATTATATATTCTTTTGTTTCCTGACTGTCAAGGAAAGTTTATATTTTTCTCATATATGTTATACTTATATTATATTAACATAATTATATTATCGTTAGATTTAACTCGAGGTCTGTCGAGGCGCAGCGGAACAAGCGTGTGACTGTAACCGACAGGTTGTGGGTTCGATCCCCACTCGAAGAAATTAAATATTTATAATTTTCAATTTAAATATTAAATGTTACCGTATGTAGTAATGTAACGTATGTGGAACGGAGTGTCTTAACACTAGGTTCCCAAGTTCCTACCCTGCCACGTGCGGGATACAGCGTGAAGCTGAGGTTACATTTATCTTAGCAGACCAAAAGAGTTTAGACAGGTCAAATCAAAATTGGCTCTCTGGGCTACGACTGGACTCAATATTTAAAAATAATTCTTTTTTTTTTTAGCTTCACGCTGTATGCCGCACGAGGCAGGGTAGGCAGAGGAAACCCGGGAACCTAGTGTTAAGACACTCCGTTCCACTTCTGTTCCCCACTTTCCGCCGAATTTGAGGCATTGCGTGTTGAGTGGCGGAACTCAACGCATCGCTTTTGCCTTATTATCAGAGCGAAGAAATGAAACATCAAATATTTAAATTGAAAATATTAAATATTTCATTTCCTCGACTGGAATCGAACCCAGAACAGGTTACAGTTACACGCCGCTGCGCCACGACGACTCGCGAGGCGACGCCAAAATAATCCTAAAACGCATATATTTTTTGTAATTGTTTTTTTGCCTATAGATGATTCTTTGCATTATACTTTTTTATAGCAAAAGTAATTTCCTTTTCAGTTTTACCAAACAACAGTCCACGTATGACTGAAGTGGAAAACGAATTGGACGAAGGTGATCGATTAAAAGTTAATTGTACCTCAGCAAGATCAAGGCCGCGCGCTCATTTGAAGTGGTTAGTGAATAATCAGTCGGTACCTGAAAATTATTTAAGGGGACCCTGGGAGTGGAAGTCCAGGGAGCGGCCTGACGCCCGTGTGACTACTTTGGAATTAGATTTTGTTTTGATGTCGTACCACTTTCGTGAAGGCGTGTTGACTATAGAAGTAAGTTTATTGGTATTATCAAGTCTTAATTTTTATAATTATTTACGTTTTATATTCAATAATAAATTTATTTTTTTGGCGTTGGCGGTTATTTTAATATATACACAATAGTTTTCAAGGCAAAAGCGCGAGGTTAAGTTACGCCACTCAACACGCAACGCCTCATGTTCACTGGGAAGTAGAGAACGAAATAGTTGTAATGGGAACGTAGTTTCCTCTACCTATCCTGGAATGTGAAGCATAAAGCGAGAAACTACAAAAAAAGAAAATTAAATATTAACATCATAAAAATACGAAATCTTCAATATATTCGATTTACGATTGTATAATATTGTCATCCAAAATAATAAATTCAAAATTCATTTCTAAAATACATAATTATCCTTGATAATTTTAGTGCCAAGTGACGCTTGCTCCGTTGTATCATGACAAAGTAGTTCATCATATACTCAGAAGCGATCCAGCACCTGTAAATGGAGATTCTGATATCAACCCACAAATATTTGCAGCGTCAGTGTTCACTGAAAATCAAGGCTTAATACCTGAGGCAGAACCACAAAATGATATTAATATAGAAGGTCAGTATTTTATATATATTTAAATATTCTACTTTTAATATTTGCCTTATTCTGGTAATAAGGCAAAGCGCGGCGTTGAGTTCCGCCACTCAACGGTGAAAAGTGCCCACATTCCGCGCAATTGGAGGCATTGCGTGTTGAGTGGCAAAACTTAACGCTGCACTTTGCCTTATTACCAGAGCGAAGAAATGAAACATTAAATATTTAAATTGAAAATATTAAATATTTCATTTCCTCGACTGGGGATCGAACCCAGAACCTGTCGGTTACAGTCACACGCTTGTGCCGCTGCGCCACGACAGGCCTCATATTTGGAAAATGACTTTATTTAAAAAGAAAACGAAAACTTTTATTGTATAAAATATTTTCAACTGATAGTAAAAATAATATGTTTCAGAATTATTTTAATTTACAATTCTGTGATCAGCTTCGCGGGATATGTCAATTAAAATTTTAATGAAAACCAAGTTTTCCATTTACTTTGAATATAATTTCTTTCGTAATTTAATCTATACCATTTTTTTATTCACATAGACACATAAAATACGCTGTATCCCACATATGGCAGGGTAGGCAGAGTTAAGACACTCCGTTCTTTTCTCTGTTTTCCATTGAATTTGAGGCATTGCGAGTTAAGTAGCGGAACTCAACGCCGCGTTTTGCCTTGTTCCCAGAGCGAAGAAATAGAATAAATACCTAAAATAAAAATATAAAACATTTTATTTCCTCGAGCGGGGATCGCACTCACAACCCGTCGCCTGCTGGTTTTCCATTTCTTTCTTTCGTGCTCCTATCCTCCTTCTTGTCATTTCTTTCTTTCGTTCTCCTATTAGTTTTATTAAATGTATCTTTTATGTACAGACAGTGATCGGTTTGAGATTTATTATGAGTATAGATATAACACTTTACAATACACAATTCAAATATCTTACTGTGCCACGATCTCTTAAATAAGTATTTTATTTTATAATCAGTATAATTCTTAAAAAAATAAGAACATCTCTAACTTAATACATAAATAATTACACCCAAAAAATCCAATAATTGTTTGATAATATTATTTGTCCAATAATTGTTTGATTATATTACACACATTGAGATATTGGAAAATATTTACTCCCAGGAATTGTAATGTATTTATTGGAAAGTGGAAATTGCAATGTCTTAACAGGGTTTGTCTTTCACCAAATATCACCAATATGGTTTGTTTCTTCTATTTTAAGTATCCATTATTTATTTTCTTTACCTTCACGCTGTATCCCGCATATAGCGGGGTAGGCGGAGTGTTATAAGACTCCGCCTACTCTTCTTGATAAAACACTTCCGTTCTTCATTTTCCTTTGAGGAATCGCATATTGAATTGTAGAACACTAAATATTTTATATTTAGTTCTCCTGAATGGGAATTGAACTCACAACTAACTTCAGGCATTACTGTCGCACTTACAATAGTATATCGTGCCCCTACCATGAAAGACCTCACGTATATAATATAAATTTTATTTTGTATAATTTTTTTCATTTCAGGTAATGAGGGGTCGATAATTACACCGTGGGCTTTGCCATTGATTATTATTTTGCAATTATTTTTCTAAAATAGGCATTTATTTTTTTATGACTTATGTATAAGTATTTGTATAATGATCATAGAAATGTGTAATTTATGTCTAAGTATTAATAAAAAAGCGTTCCATCTTGCATTATGTATAAATGATTATTTTTTTTTTGTTTCTTTCATGATTAAATATAAGTTTAAGGCAAAACAATTGTGATAGCAAATATTGTGTATACTACACACAAGTTGGTAGATTCTTATACATGATTACTAAGCTTTGTTTTATTTATAATTTATGTTTTTATAAAAACAAATCACGCTTAAAATATATGGTTAAGTTAATAATTTTATATCGTTGAGTAGCTTTCTCAAAGTCATAATTTATTATGACTAAAAAATGATGTGGCAAATATAAAGAGATAAAAAAGAAAAACAGTACCTACTTAGTGTTTAACCTCTAAGTTTCCCACTTTCCTAGGAATTTTCCTTGACAATGCGGATTGAGTGGCGGTACCCAACGCCGCGTATTGTCTTTTAGAGCGGTGAAATACAAGTAACGTTTACTTTCACTCAACGGCCTCTATGTAATACCTAATAAAAATATATATAAAATAATCTACATTATCATATAAGTTCAAATTTAACTGCAAAACATTCTTTATTTAAATAGACTTTTGCAAGTAATTTTTAATTAACGAATTAACATAAAACTACCATCGGCTCGAAAGACTGTTCTGCTGAAAAGAACTGACAAGAGATTTAAAAGTTGCTCTTTTCAATATTAGGCTTAATTTTTCATTATCAACGTTTCGCTTTGCCTCCTTATCAGAAAAAAAAACATTAATTTAACAAGAATGATAACATTAAATATTTCATTATCTCGAGTGGGGATTGAACCCATAATTTATTGCGTTTACAGTCACTCTTTCACTTGTGCCCCAGTGCCACGACAACCTGCAATTAAAATTTTATTTTTAAATATAATAATATAATGGTAGCCATCCTGTATGAAATTCAAATGATCTTAATTAAAAATATTTTTATTCTTCACATATTCTTGGACAGTGTTATAAGTTTCCCTAATTAACGTTGCTTTTACAGTTTCTATAAATTCTGCAGAGGCAAAGTTAATACATTGCGGTATAATGATAGGGGCACGTACTCGTATACTCATATTTATTAATGATTTATCTACATTTTGGAGATGGTGCTCTTTGTTTTGTCCTAAACTGTATGTCTGTCACTATTAGAATCTGTATCTGTATCTATATTAGCTCGAGAGTCTCGAAGTATATCTCAAGGTCTTTTTTTAAAGTCCTTTTCTAAGAACACTGTTAATTCCGTCACGGCTCGCAATAAGTTTTAATTGTGCCCAACAAAATCAATTTGTTGTTAAGTAATTATTTTTTTCATAAATATGTTCTTAAAACAAATTAATAAATATTTCGTAATAGTATTTTGTGTTAAGATGAATTATTTTCGTCTCCAAGTAGATATCAAGGTCCTTTTTGGAAGAATAAATATTGAGTTTTAATCTGTGGCACCGCCCCATAGAAACATTTCATAAAATAGATAAAAAAAAACTAATAGCAGTCGTGGGTTGCCGATAGAAGTGAAAACGGAACTATTAAATTGAGAGTAATTAAAACTATATGCAAAAAATATATGAAATTATTTATGTTTTATTTATAAGTTACATATGATGGGTTAAACAAATCATGAACAAAATATAAATACAAAGTGGTTGAAAAAATAATCAATATACAATTATCTTAATTATACATAGTATTTATATTTACACGAATTTCAATGAATTCAAGTTTGAACATTATTTTCATTATTTACATCACTGTCATCATTAATTTCGACAATACTTAGATTATCTGTTCGTTCAATCATTTCATTGTATTCTAAAAAAGATGCAATAGGTACTGCTACCATAACGTATTGGTGACGTGACTCACAAAATTATACTTATCCAAAAAGCGTCCAACGCGCACATAATACAGTCAGAAATAGTCGATGTATTAGTGTATATGTGTAAACAGGCTACTGCGCGTGCGCTAGTCTGGCTCTCCATAGCTATAGATACACTATTATCATTAGCATGTCGGTAACGGGTACCGAGGATTTTACCCTCTACCAAAACGCTCAACGCGCCTAAAGAAGTTTTCACTTCAATAAACTATTCCGTCATTTGATATAATTTTAAATTACGAACGCGGTCGAACTAAGTCTACCTGCAAGTATTTCAAAGTGGCCAATTCCACTGAAACTTGGAATCTGTACTGATGTCGCGTTTACACACGTGCCAAGTCCGATGCCAAGCAGCAGACCAAACAACAACTTACACGCTCACTATAAACGCGAGCATGTAAACGCGACATTATATTTAAGAACAATATTAATACCCTTACGGCTCGTAATATGCTTCAATTGTGCCCAACAAAATCAACTTGTTCAGTTTCACGCTGTGTCCCGTATCTGGCAGAGTAGGCAGGGTAGGCAGAAGGAACTTGGAAACCCAGTGTTAAAACACTCTGTTCCACTTCCGTTCCCCACTTTCTGCCGAATTTGAGGCATTGCGTGTTGAGTGGTGGGACTTAACGCCGGGTTCTGCCTTTTGGCAGAGCGAGAAATAAAAAAAAATAATTGAAAATATTAAATATTTCATTTCCTCGACTGGGGACACCCAGAACCTGTCGGTTACAGTCACACGCCTGTGCCGCTGCGCCACGACAGGCCTCATTCCTCAAGTAATTAAATTGTTCATTTTGTCATAAATACATTAATAAAACAAGTTAATGAATATTTGATAATAATATTTTTTGTTAAGGTGAATTTTAAACATTTCATAATTATATTATTACAAATATTATATAAATTTTATAACAAAAAAAATCTTGCCTAATTGTACAGAAAAAAACGTATCAGGGACTTTTTATTACTTTTCTATGTGAAAAAATTGTTTCTTTTTTCAAAACTTTTCTTACGTAGACAATCTTTCAGAATTCTTAGTAAGGCCGATATTTTAGTAGGGCCGATGAACACTCAACGTTCATCAGCGGTGCTAACTTATTAAAATACGGAGAGGTCCGCTTTTATTTCACACATATTTTGTGTGTATGTGTATAACTGTAATCGCGACGATTGATTTCCTTGCTGTAGTGAAGCGATAAAGCGCACCAACACAAGAAATGTAACGAAAATTCGGTGAAAGTGGAAAACAGAGTGTATTTGCATTCCTCTGTTTATCGCTGTATGCGGGATACAGGATAAAAAAGGAGAAATCTCTCGATTGCACCTTGCCGATCTTTTGAAATTGATTCCTAGATTATGTTTACTCTGATTTCCAGCGTAAGCTGCACAAAAGTTTAAATAAGTCTCAGGCACGTGGCCTATAATATTAAATCTATTTCATTTACTATTCATTATACCTTTTCATTCCATAGTGCTTGAGGCAGATGGAATGTTGCATCCTAGACTCGACACCCATAAGCCCTAATTTAGTAAATTGATATTTTCAAAACAATATTTACCGTGAGATCATTTAATTTATTATGTCTTATATGAATGTGGGGCTAATGAATATTGTGAATTTAACATTAACCCTTTTATGTGTACAAAAAATAACGAGGCCCCCACTTAATTGTGAAATCCAGCCCTGGATACGAGCATAACTTGAGACGATGCATATCGTGATAAGCATCTAAGCTTAAAACTTGGGACACTTATTATTTAAAAATACTATTAATATTAAAATAGCTTTATCACGAGACCTTGTCGTTTTTAAATTTTATTAATTTTATTTCAATTCAATATAGAAAACTATGGCACGTTTTACATGTCATAAAAACTCCAACCTGCTAGTTTACCTAAGGACGAGTAAAATTGGTTACATTTTAAAACTTTAAAGAAAATCAAATCTCAATTCTCAAAATTAAAATATATCTATACGTATAAAAATTCTGTAACTCATCAATGTCTGTACATGGAATATGTAATAAAAATATATATATACGGTACCTTTATTAATGTCATAGAGCCCAACATAGTGACATTTTGATTTTTTTGTCTGTTTGTTTGTGCGGTTGTACGCGCTAATCTCAGAAACGTCTAACCAGATATAAATTAATTCATGTTTGTAATTTTATATAATGGCAACTTCCGCTTAACATTTCGTGTTTGTTTTATTTAAATCAATAAGTTACACCAATTTTAAATAATAAGGTCAACATAATTGGTATAACATTTTTATTCATTAAGATTAAATTTTAGATTTTAGTGTATAGATATTGTCTTAAAAGTGATAATAACCTTAATTAATAAACAAGAAAGTGGCCTGTCGTGGCGCAGTGGCACAAGAGTGTGACTGTAACCGACAGGTTCTAAGTTCGATCCCCAGCCGAGGAAGTGAACTATTTAATATTTTCAATTAAAATATTTAATCTTTCATTTCTTCGCTCTGGTAATAAGGCTAAGCGCGGCGTTGAGTTCCGCCACTAACCACGCAATGCCTCAAATTCGGCGGAGTGTGTGTGTGGGGAACAGAAGTGGAACGGAGTGTCTTTACACTAGGTTCCCGTGTTCCCTCTGCCTGCCTACCCTGCCTCGTGCGGGATACAGCGTGAAGCTGAGTAAGAAAGTAGTCGAAATTAGTAAATAAAATTGTGTTACACAAGCGGGCGAAGCCCCGGGCAGGTCACTAGTATTTTATATGATTATAGTTATAACAACATAACTATAATCTTTAGAACAAAAAAATGGTGGTGCACACACAATTCGGTGATAACCGGTCAAGTTCTATTGGGACTTGCCCACTGAGGGTTTTCAGAATCGTAATTAAGAGTGTACAATTTGGTGTTTATTTATAAAAGTTAACAAACTAAATGAACTATACTTATATATTTTATCTAAAGTCGAATTCTCGATTTTTTATTTTATTTGTACTGCAAGTTCGTATATTTTGTCGAATTTGATATTGTAGATTAGGAATGGATATGAATTTCATTAAAAATGCATCAAAAACTATGCATAAATGCTCGTATTCGATCGCTGTAACTTAGAAGCTGAATTTTTTGTGATATGATATAAATACACAAGTAGATTAATTATGAATATTAATACAGTTCTTGAGATAAAAACTCTTAACAAACGTCCATTCTTGAGGAATCCTAAAAAGAAATGGCCTATTTACCAATGTCATTCATTGTCTGGTAAAATTATTTAACTTTATAACGAGCCATGCCAAATACGTACTAAAATGCTTTAAAATCTTATTAATCAGCAATACTTTTAATTAGCACTGTTGAAATTTACATTCAAATTAATTGACTGCTGATTACGTTTATTATAATATTTAATTAAGCTAAAGCTGCTATAAAGCCTCTGGAATTTCGTTGAAATAATGTATTTCAACAAACGGAAACAATAATAACTGAAGTATCTGTGTTGAAGGGATTTATTTTATATTTTATTATGATTACATATTCTTTAAAGATGAAACTTGAATGACGTCTGTATAGAAAAGAATGGGTAGGGCAGTAGGTATAAGCAGATGGTCATACCGGCACCAGTGATAAGCTCAATATTATTGCCAGTATTATGCCTCCTTTCACATAGTACTTACGCTTGCAAGAAGACTAATTGTGTTTTCACAACAAAAAGTAAGTGTTTACGGCATTTTTTTCTGTGATGAATTTTAAATATTAAAATTATTATAGAATTTTAAAATATTTTTTTTACTGGTTATTCCCCCATCTGTTTACGGCAATTTTACATTGGTAGTGGTCGAAGTGATAGTGAAGTGAAAGAGCATGTAGTAAATAAAGATGAGCAGAATCGAAATTAGTTGTGGTATAAAATACATTTATTTTGGTATTTTGATCAACAACACTATTTTTTACAGTATGTCCATAATGACAATCACAGTCTATTAGATATTGAAATGGGATATTTTGCCAAACTGCTTAAGTTTTCAAATTAAGATGTCTTTTTATGTGCTATAAGTTAATTGAGAATATTTTTTTTTTTTTGGTTTGTTGATCACAAGTGTACAATATATAGTTATAGTCATAAGCAAATAGTTCTAAATCTATTTTTTTTTTTCGTTTTTGAATGTGCAAAAGATGAATAAAAAATTATTAAATCATTGTATATATTTATTTACAAGCCATGAGTAATCAGTTTTCAATTCCTTTTATTATATTAGTAATTTTATCAATAACCAGAACCACGTGGTCCATTTGGCCCACCACTAGGGTAACCCTCTGCACCGCCAAATCCACGATTTTGGCCTCTATTTATTTGAGATCCAGGATAATTACGACCTTGACCTCCAGCTCCTTGGCTGTTGGAATAACCTTCGTCTTCTCTGTCAAATCCTTGTAAACTGGGTCTTCCATTAGGATAACCAAAAGATCCTGATCCTGGTTGCTGATATCTACCACTTTGCGCCCCATTATCTCCTTGGCTGAATTGTGGCAAAGCAACATCGCTGCTAGAGAAAGCGTTAGCACCAGTACTGGCACTTATACCTGGATATCCCTGATTTCTTCCTGGACCTCCACCTTAGGGATAGACATAATAAGTTTAAATTTTGTGGTTTAAATATATTTCATAGTTAATTTTTTAAACGCTTACCACGTCCAAAGCTCGAACCACCTCCTCTGGCTACACCTGAATCGAAACATATTTTTTGTTAGCTTAATATATTTATATTTAAATATACATATGAAAACTTTATTATTTATTTTTTAAAATATAATAATAATAACTACATTTTGACACTATATTACAACGTATGTCGTCACCATTGAGTTACTTTAAACTAAATTCAAACTGCGCAAAACCTAACCATACGATAAACAAACCCTCATATCGTATTTGGGGCTTAAAACCCTCTTGATCAGCTTCGTACTCAACCACCTGCTTTCTGCCATCGGGCAACAATACGTTATACTCCCCTGTTGCTACATCCCCATTACGCTGTTCAGAATGACCAAACATAGTTCCTGTATCAGGATTATCTACTTCATAGCTAAATTCATATTTAACTGGTTTCTGTAAAAGAAATACAAACATATTACAAATTACGATGTATTTAAAGTATATCTAGGCATAAAATATAAATTGAAAGCAAATAATGATTTTAAAGTGATGAAGAATCATTTAGAAAAATAGATCGATACTGACTTACATTGGAATCATCAACCCCTGATTCACGGTAATTTTCGTTTATATTAAGATTATTACCGAAGTCAGGGGTGCCATAAGTCGAAGAGGGTGCTCCCGAAAACGCTTGTTGAGAGTTAAAATCGGGACGTCCAGAAGACTGCAATTCATTGGGTGTGCCATAAGAAGAATCAGGCCTTTGCGGTACACCACGTCCACGGGAAGGGCCAAATCCACTATTAACAGAACTTTGTTGGTTAGGACTGTTATATTGAGAACCAAGAGCCGGACTTTGGCCACGTCCTCGTGGTCCTCCTCTCTGAGACCCAGTAGGAAATTGATTTGGTGCTCCATATTCGGTTGACGGTGAGGAGCTAATTCCCGAAGGATTATAACTACTTGGCCGATTTGCAAAATCTTGGCCAGAAGAATTAGGCCCCCCGAATTGCCCTTGGCTCTGTCCTGGTGTCCCATACTGAGGTGACGGTCTGCCATCAGATCCAGACGAAGGAGGTAGGTAGCTGTTCACAGGAGGTTCACATTTACCAACTGTTAATGTCAATGACACTAAGCACAGAATCCACTGAAAAAACAAAAGTCATTACTGATATTGTTTTTCGTTTCGAATATATTTTAATAAAAAAAGATTATTACGTACCACTATCATGGTGAATTAAATTATTTTGAAAATTGTAATTTTAGAGTATTACAAACCAAGATGTTTATGTTTCGAAATTTAGATCTGGAATAGTAATGAATTTCTATATTCCTGCTTATATAGCGAGGAATGAAGCGGTGAACGTCAATTAAACGGTAACACAACCTGCACGCGCATCGTGTACCAAAATTCGTGCATCCGATCCTACAATATTTTAAACATATTTATTGTTTCGTTGTCAGCGTGTATATATAATTATGAATATGATGCTCAAACAAATATTAAGTAACTCAATATTTACACAGCATTATTTTCTAAATCATTATCAGTGAAATTAATATTTCATACCTATTGTTAGACATTTTTGTGCTTTAGAATGTTTATTAGTTTCTAAATAAAATTACAATATTAGGCTTTTGTTCGTTCAGAGTAAGTAAATTATTAGAATAGAAATGGTATAGAATCTTCAGCGCAATTAATTTTAATAAATATCAAATGCACTAAGTTTATTGAGGCCTGTCGTGGCGCAGCGGCACATGCGTGTGACTGTCACCGACAGGTTCTGGGTTTGATCCCCAGTCAAGGAAATGAAATATTTAATATTTTCAATTTAAACATTTAATGTTTCATTTCACTCAACAGGCAATGCCTCAAATTCGGCGGAAAGTGGGCAACGGAAGTGGAACGGAGTGTCTTAACACTAGGTTCCCGGGTTCCCTTTGCCTACCCTGCCTCGTGCGGGATACAGCGTGAAGTTAAAAAAACTATTTCTAAGAATATAAAATTAATTAAACAGAATATCAGTCGGGTTTAGATGGAAGTTAGAGAACACAGTTTTTAAAATCCTTTACGTCTTGATCTTTAATTTTTATTAATTATAGTAGAAATTTCACATTATTTATACGTAAATAGTTAAAAGGGTTACTTAAATATACAAAAAGATTCATTTACAATTTTCCAGATCGTTTCTCATTACTGCGCGCTATAGCTCATTAAGGTACATTCGGAGTGAACTGTACCAATTCGTGAGTGATCTGTGTCCATCTAGGGTTACTGAATGATTTTAAATACATACATTGTTTTTACTTTTTAGATAAATGTATTATATATTTTAAAGTTTTATTAATAAATTTTAATTTATATAATAATATTTATTGTTATAGAAAAGAACAAATAATATAATATTAGTTGTTATTAGTATTCAAGTAGCAAAGCCGCCAAAGAGGCTACCAAAACTTCGTTCGCCACTTGCCGACCTAATTGAAGACTGACTGTTGAGTAGGGAAGCTCAACGCCGTACATTGTGCCTTAGAACGCTGACAATTTTTTTTTTCAGTTTCTCTCAGACAGAGGGACCTAGTGTTAAAACACTCCATTCCGTATTCCACTTTTAAATTTGAAATATTGCATATTGAATGGTAAAATTTTCCGCCATGCTTGCTTTGTTATCAGAGAAAATGATGATAATCAAATTAATAATTATTTTACTCGAGTGGAGATCGAACCCACAATCTTTCGTGATAACAGTCACACGCGTGCACATCTGAATGAAAGGCCTCAACAAGAACTTTGTACAAATAAAAAACACCTAGTTATTACACAACCTTAGTAGGAATTTATATGAATTCTTTTTAGAAGTTATCATAATTTATGTATGAAACAATCAGCCCTACATCATCCCGCAAGAGTCGTGCACGTGTGACGCAACGCATTCGCTCTCATTAGCGCCCTCACACACGGCTGAACACGTTGACTTTTCTCATAGCTTTAGATTTATGATATTGTATCCAACCTGTCCCCGGAATTTATGAGGCCAATATATACATATTTATAATATTAAAAAATGTTTGGAAGGTGAAATATATTGATTGACAGTTAGTTATTATTATTTATATTTGTAGTTACAGTCAAAGTTAAATAATTTTAAATAACACAGTTTTTTTACTAAACTTAATTCTTTTTGTTCTAATAACATTATCACTTTTAGGACAATATCTAAACATGGAAACCAAAATTTTGACCAAATAAATAATGTTTAATAATTTTGCAGAACAAAATATTTTAAACTGACGTATTGTTTTTATTTGTTAACCAATTTATACATAAAATTAACACTAAATTTAGAAAGAAAAAATTGCCATTTAAATCTGGTAAGCCTTTTCTGAAAGTAGCTCATACAAACACAATAAAACCATTATATAAACAGACAATAATTAAAAAAAAACTTTTTTGAGTCCCATTCTATTAGTAAACGTACCCTATAAGATTTTTATAATGTATCTTCCATGTCAGACAGTAAGTGATCACTCATAGATTTATTATAAGTATAGACTAACGACCCGTTCGCAACTTCGCCCACTGTAACTGCTCGATTATATGAATAATTCACTGATTTTAATAATTATTTATAATAATTTATAATTTATTGTATGTAATTATTTCTTTTTACCCATCAAATATACAAATTCTCCTCCTTTTACAAACCACAAAAAAAATGTTACATTCGTTCACGACCTTAAAATTAGTATACTGGTTATTTATAACTATTGAAATATAATAAATTAATAATAAACACAGTAAAAATATTAATAAATTACTTTAAAAAATAGATTTTAATCGTTTGAATGCAATTCATTAAAAATATCGTCACTTAGACACTTTCATAATTAAGGGCAAATATAATATTAGATAATTGGAATGTTTCCATGTAGTGATTTTAATTACTAGGGAGGTTGAAGGTTTCTTTACCCTCCATAAACATTATTAATATGTTTAATTTGAATGTAGTTTTTTGTGTGTAAGCATTTACTTGAAATAGAAAAACTTGGGCTATGTAAGTAATGTTATGTTATTTTATTTTAAATTTATTTAATTGACAATAACGTAACATATTATTATATAATAAGAAAGTTTATTTACATATGCCCTTTTTTCAGGTGGATATACAGGAGCAACGAAAAAAAAGAAAATATTTCTGAAGATATTGTATTGTATCTTATTGGGCTGATATTTTACAAAGCGACCAGGTAGGAATAGTGATCATAAAATCAGTCATCAACGGAAAATGACATATGATATTTCTTCTTTAAAATCTTCGAATTAATTTTATAGCTTATTCTCATAGACTAACCGCTGAAACCAATTTGCGGACTAGATCTGGAGAAAGCAGGATAACTCCAGCTGCTAAGGACGCAAAATAGATTTATCAAACGCTTACAAAATGCTTCACGGCTGCTAGAGTTTATACAATTACAAAGTAAAAAAATACAATATAAACAAAAAATAATTTACAAAAACAAACCAAAGAACAAAATTAATTACATAAAAAATAATAAAAAAGATCGATAATAAAATATCTCTATTTGCTATGTTTCGTATATACTTACGTAATAAATCATATATTTACTCTATCTGTATCTCAGCTTCACGCTGTATCCTGTACATGGCAGGCTATGCAGAGGGAACCTGTGAACCTAGTCTACACTAGGTTCCGTTCCCCACTTTCCGCCAAATTTGAGGCATTGTGTGTATATCTTTTGCCTTTTTTTTGTTATTTTACCTTTATATATGTATATAAATGTATGTTTCTTTTTTTATATACCCGCATTAATCACTCAGACAGTTACGAATGGATTGTAGTATTTTTTTTAATATGGACATATTTAAGGCGTGGTTTGACATAAATTATATACCAATTGGATGAGCAGGTTTTGAAATAATCATGATAAATGTTGTTGATTTATAGCTTCCTACAGTATCTTAAGACACTCCGTTTTCATTAAAACTTAGAGTTTGAGCTCTTAATATTAAGAGGTGGAGATTTGTAATTTTCGATTTCCCATTTAAATACAAGAATATTTTTTATTTTCTTTGGATTTTCTATGCGTATGAATGTATGACTGTCGAGTAAAAACAATAACTTATTCTTGTTGAGAATTTGACGATCTACAAAAAAGGTCCGATATGATTTATTACTAGATTGACTCCTTTACAAGTTATCCAAAGTTTAATTGCAATTCATAATTGTAAAAAAAACGTATTTACAATTTTTTGAACTTTATTATTAAAAAAAGCCTTTAAATCATAAAACATCTAACTTCTCATGAAATTAAATTAAATTTACTGTATATTGTTATAAATTGATTATACGTTATACATATTAAAAATAGATAAAAATAATAAACATATGTTCAGATATCAATATTTTAGACTATCCAATATGTAGCTAGCGAAATTTAATCTCCAGTCTAATGATGGCCTGGCCGGTCTGGCCTCAGGGCTTTGATGTCGAAAGCTAAACAAATGTACAAACCGACGCGCACTTCAGCTTTAATATATAAATAGATAGTAGGTAATATTAATAAAACAACAACATAAATATGTAACAATATTTTATTATCTATAGTTTATAAATTGACTACTACTTAAAATAAAAAAAAAATAAAATAAAATTCATAATTTAATATACAACTAAAATGTTTCTAAAATATAATGAACATGTCATATGTCATATGAATAACTCGTAAATTTTCTGACTATCACAGACACGCTCGGAACGCCATAATTAAACAGCTGTACTAAACTGAATTGACTATCACAGACTATGTAAAATAATTAAACTATTTTTTTTCTGGTGGTTGATGACTGTATTATTTATTTAAATTATGTGTTATAATTCAAAACTAAGGCACACTGCGTAACCATATTACGATTTTGTGTTGTAACCATGTCTTTGTCTTGCTGAGCATCTAAAACGCAGACAAAATCCAGCACACGTACAAATTCAAAATTAAATATTTAAAAATATGAAGTAACAAGCTTCATTTTATTTTTTTTACGTCAAACAATTTACCACCGGTAATGCTAGTATGTAGCTAGTGTATGTATACTAGCATTACCGGTGGTAAATTGTTAGAGTCGCTTATTAAGTGACTGGCAATGGAAAACGTCATTTCTCACTTAACGTAATAATTCATCACTCCCAAGGCAATATTATATAATTTTAGCTTGATAATTTAACGAAATTTAGGTACTTACTAACTTCCAAAGTAACAACACTTAATTGGGTGAATGCAGCAGAGCAGAGAAACTTCCAGGTTTTATAAAATAACTAAGCCCTTTAGCTTTCTTATGGTTAATATGGTTTGGTAACTTAATGTAAGAGACTCGATGTGCGCTTTCGATCTTATTAATATATATATGTGTGTATATATATATATATATATATATATATATATATATATATATATATATATATATATATATATATATATATATATATATAAATATATATATATATATATATATATATATATATATATATATATATATATATATATATATATATATATATATATATATATATATATATATATATATATATATATATATATATATATATATATATATATATATATATATATATATATATATATATATATATATATATATATTAAAAATAGGAACCCTATCGAAAAATTCACACTGTACAAATAATAATAAAAAAAACCTTGCTGTATATCATGTTCCATGCATCGTTAATTAAAACTTCGTTTGAACTGAATTTAAATCCACTTCGTTACGTTTTTTCTTTCCTCTGAAATGTTCCTCTATTTCACCCAGTGATTTTCCTTTTGTTTCGGGAACCATGAACAAAACAAAGAAGAATGCTATGGCACAAAAACAAGCGTACATCCAAAATGTTCCAGCCGATGTCAACACGTGCTGAAAAACAAAACAAATGTGTTATTGATATGAAGGCCAGTCAGGGCGCAGAAGCTCTAGAGTGTGGCTATATTGCAGGTTGTGGGTTCGATCCCCATTTAAGAAAATGAAATATTTGATGCTTTGATTTCTTCACTCTGGCACCACAATGCCTCAAATTCAGCGGAAAGTAGGGAACGGAAATGTCTTAATGCAACGGAGTGTCTTTACACTATATTCTCTAGTTTTCTCTGTCTACTAAGCCATATAAAGCATACAGCGTGAAGCTGAAAAATAATATTGATATCGTTTTCAACGTAATAGATTATCTTGTGGTATTCATTACCAACTTATGGGAATGAAATATTGAATATTTTCATTTTCTCTGGTAACAAGACAAAACGCGGCGTTAAATTCTGACGCTCAACACGCAATGCGTCAAGAATTCGAAACAAAAATAGTTTAATCTGAAATCGTGAGCTGTTGTATTTTAATTGTATCAGTGTGTTTATTTCAGGCCTGTCGTGGCGCAGCGGCACAAGAGTGTGACTGTAACTGACAGGTTCTGGATTCGATCCCCAAATTCGGTGGAAAGTGGGGAACGGAAGTGGAACGGAGTGTCTTTACACTAGGTTCCCGGGTTCCCTCTACCTACCCTGCCTCGTGCGGGATACAGCGTGAAGCTGTGAGAGCGAGAGAGTGAGTGTTTATTTAATCACATGACCGACAGTTCCTCTCGATATGGATTATGAATCCACATGAGCGTAAAAATACATCATCATCTATCCTACATTAAACTAAATAAAAATGTACAGGGACAAAATCTTAGGTTACAATTTACAAGTGCAGAATTTCTGTTATGCCTTAAATTATACCTTAAGCACGTTAAAGCCGATTAATTTTAAGAAAAACTTCTTAGTTTTTTCATTTAACTATAAAAGTGCTACTTTTTAATATATGTATATTACATTTACCGATAACATTTTTATTACTATTTACATAATAATACTATTTACATTACAAAGGCTGTTGTGGGAGGATTATGGGATAAGAGAGAGAGAGATTATGGGATAAGAGAGAGATTATGGGAAATACTGCCCCGGTACAATGTCAGCGGACCCTTGCTGCAGGCTGTAAAGTCTCTTTACAGAGATCACTCAGCCTGCGTGCAAGTAGGAGCTGGCATGTTGCCTTGGTTTGACATCCAATCGGGTGTTAAACAAGGTTGCGCCATGTCAGCTTGGTTGTTCAATTTGTATTTGGACAGCTGTCTTCATGGAGTGAGACAAAGTGACATGGGAGTGAAAGTAGGTACCTCGAATATAAATTGCCTGGTGTACGCAGATGATGCAGTGCTTATTGCATCATCAGAAAGCGAGTTGCAGGCATTGGTTACCACTCTGAAAGAAGGATGCGCGAATAATGGTCTAAGCCTGAATGCGAATAAGACGAAGGTTCTGGTATTTGAAAGAAATGAAGAAAGAACAGTTTGCAAGGTCAGTGTAAATGATAAGATATTAGAACAAGTGAATGAGGTAGTATATCTGGGAAGTATGTTTAGCAGAGACGGTAGATACGAAATGGATGTGGAAAGGCGTATTGCTGCCGGTAACAGAGTTAACGGTGCCTTAGCTGCATTGTTGAGACGGCGAAACGTCAGCATAGCTGCGCGTTTGGCCATACACAATGCAGTGTTGGTATCGACACTGTTATACGGCAGCGAAACGTGGGTATTACAGAAAAAGAATGTAAGAAAGATGATTGCTGTAGAGATGCGATCTCTTCGTCGGATATGCGGAGTCAGTTTATCTGATCGCATGTCCAATGAAGAAATACACAGAATGGCAGGTACTAGCGTGGATGACACAGTAAGAATGAAGAAGAACGTGCTCAAGTAGTTTGGGCACGTCGAGCGAATGAGTGAAGAAAGAATGGTAAAAAAGATTTATGAAGGAAAAGTGAATGGTAAGAGAGGGAGGGGGAGACCTCGGTTGACCTTCGAAAACACAGTATCGACGATACTGGAGGAAGGTCACGTAAAAAGCATGAGGACCCCCCGGAGGGCATGTATGAAGAGGTTGATGACAGTGGACGAGGCGAAAGAGGTATGCCGAGACCGTAGCGTTTGGCGCTCCGTTCTCTCTGCCTACCCCGCTAGGGATATAGCGTGAAGCTAAGTACTATTTACATAACAACAATTTGAAATATCTTAAATTTACAAAAGTTATCGCTTTACTCTCTTATGTTACTGGAGCGATACACCCATATTTAAAATGTTCAATATTTTCACAACTTTAAATTCTAAGCAAAAAATACTGCAAATATAATATATGAATCATAAATTAAATTTCAATTCAAAAACCGCACTCAAGTCGGTTCATTCACATTTAAACAAACACAACGTTAAACTTATAACCTCTTTTTACATCAAAGGTTAAAAACACTTGAGGCCTGTCGTGGCGCAGCGGCACAAGCGTGATATTGTAAACAACTGGTTCTGGGTTCGATCCCCAGTCGAGGAAATGAAATATTTAATATTTTCAATTATTTAAATTAAATTTAATGTTTTCTTTATTTTACTCTGGTACAAGGCAAAACGCGGCGTTGAGTTCCGCCACTCAACGCGCAATGACTCAAATTCGGCGGAAAATGGGGAACAGAAGTGGGACGGAGTGTCTTGACACTGGGTTCCTAACTTCTCTCTGCCTACCCTGCCCTGTGCAGGATACAACGTGAAGCTGAGAGAGTGAGTTAAAAACACTAATTTACAAATTTCATAAGTGTAACATAATATTGAAACTTATAAATTCATTATTCATTATGATTTAAAGGCTCATCCCCCGAGAACAACATTAACGTTATAAATGAGCGAGCAGCAAGCACACAACAAATGTGTTACGCCTCATAATATCGCAGCGCAACGCTCATACACTCAAAGCAACTCATAAACATCATGTGGAAACTTATAATTGCTATTTTGTGGAAACACTAGTGACAGAAAGAGTTTACTAACGTCATTTAATTTACCTATATTATTGTATTGTTTTGTTTAGTTTGATGAAATTTGGAGAAAGGAACGGAGTGTCCTTACACTAGGTTCCTAAGTTGCCTGCTGCCTATCTTGACATGTGCAGGATACAGCGTGAAGCTTAGTGAGTGACTAGTTTGACGCTGTATCCCACCCCTGGCAGGGTAAGCAAAGGGAACATTGCGTTAAGACAGTCAAGGCATAAAAATATTTCAATTCCTTTAGCAGGTGTCAAACTCACAACCTCTGGCGTTTACAGTCGCACGCCACGCCCCTGTGCCACGTCAGGCTCCAAATGTATTATTTTAGATCGTCAAATAAATAAAAAAAGTAAATATATTATACTAATTATAACCTTGTGGAATGGAGTGTTTTTATCCTAGACTTATTGTGTACAACTGTAAATATAATATTTTACTACTTACAAATTAATACCAAGAAAATAATAATGAAGACCTTATTAAAAAGAGCCTCTTTTAATATAACATAAATTCATATTTTCGAAGAAAATTAAATTGTAGTCGCCGCCATTATTATTAATTCAACATTCGCATATATAAATATAGTTTTTGCTACACGCTGTATACACATATATTCACATATATTCACAGTGAGATCCTGGGAACCTAACCTAACCTGTGTTAAGACACTACGTTCCCCTCAATTCTTGAGAAGTTGCGTGTCGATCGTCAAATGATAACGCCGCGTTTTACCTCAATCTCAGGAAATGAAAATAATTTATTCCTTCGAGTTGGAATCGAACCCACATTCATCGTATTACAGTCACACTCTTGTGCCATTACACAACCATGACCCTTAATAAACAAATACATGTTTCTATAATATTTATATAAAATAGCAATCATTAATATTTAAATAAGTTCAAAATAGCTATCCATATATGTATTTACTTACCTCTAAAGCATGGTAAGACTTGATGACTGTAAACATAGACAGTAAATTAACAGCGCTGGCCATCGCCGACAGTTGTGAACGATAGTGTGCAGGAAACAGTTCACCGAGCAATAGAAATGGCAGCCCACCGAAGCCCAAGGAGAAGCCCAGCATGAAGACGACTAAACTTACAATTGGCAGATATCTGAAAGTTATTTTTTTATATTAAAAGTTTGGAATGGTTTATATTAAAAGTTTGGAATGGAATTTTAGTTTCATACTAAGTGAAGAGGCATATTCAGTTTTACGTGAAAATTGCTGAACCGATTTTGGTAAAATTTTAATATTAATAATAAAGATTATACATGAGAATGTGACATACGATTTAAAATAACCGATTATTGCTTTATTAAATATTTTTTTATCAGAAAAAAAAAGAAAGGGAGTTAAGTTTGAGGTCTGTCGTGACGCAGTGGTACAAGTGTGTGACTGTAACCGACAGGTTGTGGGTTCGATCCCCACTCAAGAAAATTATATATTATTTTCTTTTAATTTAAATATTTAATGATTTAATTTTTTGCTCTGGTACAAGGAAAAACGCGGCGTTGAGTTCTGCGACTCAACTCGGAATGCCTTAAATTCGGCGGAAAGTGAGGAACGGAAGTGGAACGAAGTATCTTAACACTAGGTTCCCAAGTTCCCTCTGCGTACCTGCTATGCGCGGGATACAGCGTGGAGATAAATAAATGGGGTTCTACATTTATTCAATACTTATATATTATATTTTCTATGTTTTGTCTGTCGATTTAAGAAAAAGGAGTCGTACATTCGTTTAATAATTTATATTTTTTTACTCATCCGTCCATTAATCCAGTATTTGTGTAGAATAGAAAAAAGTCTCTTTTCTTTTTACATTAAAAGAATGCGACTTGCAACACAACACTTGTTGTGTTTGAACATAGAACTTTAGAAGCCTCAGTAGTCGCCATTGTTACTTAAAAACGTGACTATATCGTTAGAACTTTTCCGTTAGTTGTTTTCACAACACACCTTTTAAAGTAAGTAATCGAAGTTATAAGATAGTATGCAAACATCATATTGAGATACAAAAGTATTTTGCCTATTGTAGCGCAGGATCACAACCACTTTACTGTATACGCGACAAGGTCTGAGTTCGATCCCACTCGAGGAAATGAAATATTTAACATTTTAATTACCTCACTCTGGTAACAACACGCAATGCCTCAAATTTGGCATTCTAAAAGTTGTTGATCGTGATGACCGATTTATAGTGACATAAAAACTATATAAAATAATTAAATACAACTTTAATAAAAGTTTTTACTATATTTAAAGCGTTAATTCACACTATGGAAAGAAAAACATTTATTTTAGAAAATCGTATTTCAGGAACCACTGGTTCAAATGCCGCTACGTTCAAATTTTTATACGTTTTGTAAAATTATTGATATTGACTTATGGTTGGTGACTTATGTGCAGGATACAGCGTGAAGCTGAAAACAAAAGTCAAATGACCATACTAAAAATAACCATCTTTCCCTAATATGTACTTATTTTTTTTTTCAGCTTCACAGTGTATCCCGCACGAGGCAGGTTAGGCAGAGGGAACCTGGGAACCTAGTGATAAGAGACTCCGTTCCACTTCCGTTCCTCACTTTCCGCCGAATTTGAATTTGAGGCATTGCGTGTTGAGTGGCGGGACTCAAAGCCGCGCTTTGCCTTATTACCAGAGCGAAGAAATGAAACATTAAATATTTAAATTGAAAATATATTTCATTTCTTCGACCGGGGATCGAACCCAGAACATGTCAGTTACAGTCACACGCTTGTGCCGCTGCGCCACGACAGGCCTCTATTACTTAATGTACATTTATATTTTCCAGATTAAGCACACAATTATAGCGCTCAGTTACAAGTAGGTACTTAGCCATGTGAAATACTTACATATATTCGTTAAATAACAGTAAGCTACATGCGTTATATTTTAATCAGGTATCAGTGTTAATATCGTTGATATTTTAATCCGGTATTAGTGTTCATACATCTATAGTAAAATTGTAACTGATTCATGTTAGTTCTCGGCAAATATATTATTGGGGTTATTTATTAACATATTTAAGGCCTGTGGTGGCACAGCGGCACAAGAGTGAGACTGTAAACGTTTTAATAATAACGATAAGTCGCGAGTTCGAGAACAAAGCGCTGCGGTAAATTCCACCATTCAACACGCAATTCGGCGGAATATGAGGAACGAAACGGAATGTCTCGACACTGGGTTCCGAAGCTCCTTCTGTCTATATTTCTATGTGCAGGATGCTCATGGAAAACCATGATTTTTAAAATTTATTGTATGTTTCTTTATTTATCGGTATTTCGGCGCAACCGATTTTCAATTTATATTTTTGCAACTAAAGGCCACCTAGGGTTCGCTTTATTTAAATTAGTTTATAATAAAAAAAATAGTTTATATAAGGTGTTTTGTACCTCAAAACTACTTCTTCACTCATTTGGATGAAACTTTAATTGAATATTTTGAAGAAGATTATTTTGAATTTGTATGCTTAAATATATGATTTTACGTGTGCTGTCTCTTCCATTTTTCAAGCCATTATTTCGTTTCTCTGTGACTTTGACTTTAATTCGTGACGCAGGGGCACAAGCGTATGACTATAAAGGTTGTGGGTTCGAGCCCCATTCGAAGAAATATTAAATTTTTTAATATTAAATTTTATCGTTCTTCGCTCTGGTAAAAAGGAAAAAGGTGGCGTTGAGTTGCGCCACTTTAAACGCAATACCTCAAATTTGGCGGAAAGTGGGGAACAACAAGTTTTAACACTAGGTTCTCAAGTTCTCTGCCTACCCTAGCATGTGCGGCATAAAACATGAAGCTGGAAAATAACTTCTTTTAAGATAAAATAAAACGTAGCCTTTTAATTAATCAATATGTAATTAATAATATTTCTTTTTCAACGAATATATGTAAGTATTTTTTCACAAAGTACACACAATACTTGTTGTTATTAATGATTTAACGCAACTCATATTTTTATAACAAATATATATTCAGATTTTCATTTCCAGACTCTGGCATCTATTATCTATAATCCTTCTTATCCTATATATTTTATATATAAAATTACTAATATGAAAGCTTATGAAGATGGAGGTTTGTTCCACTTTCCCGCAAATTTAGATGTTACCTTACAGGAATGTAGCGTATACATATTGATCATATTTATATAAAAAAAATTAAAGTAATATTATGGAACCAGAAGTTGAATCTCAAGTATAATAATAATCTTACCCAAGAATAGATTCTTGTTCAAATTTGAAATAGAAGGCAGCGCCCATAGATAACATAGATATACACATGGTGACTGCGGACATAAGAAGAAGAGGCCTCCTCCCGGCGCGGTCTACCAGCAATGTACTAACACCATTGCTGAACATTTGGACTGCCCCCACAATAATCGTTGCTGTCATCGCATCTAGAGTAGATCCTAAAAAAATAAAATAAAAAAACTTTATAATAAATTGTATAATAAACTATGTACTCAAGTGAACAGAGTGTATTAACATTAGGTACCCAGGTTCCCTATTCTGTAAGACAAAAACTGTATAGACCTAAGTCAGATGAACGTAATGTTGGTAGACAATTGAATGAGGAGTTTGATATATGAATATAACCTTTACTTACGTAAGTAAAGGTTACATTCAAATATCTAAATGGTTCGAGGTAATGTTTTATCTATTGTGACTGTCTGTCAAAGCGAGTTTACTGAAACTAGAATAAAAAATTAGAGAAAAAGCTTGGAAGGTATTTCTTTCTAGTGAGGAGAAATAGATATAATTTCAATTTTGCTAAATGGAAAACCAAAAATATCATGTACCTATAGGTACAGTAAAGCGTTGTCCTATTTATACGAGCTTCTCATTGTAGCATATAGAATGCGATTATTCATATTAACAGTATAAATCAAAGCCTAAGCCTGGCTTAATATATTTTCGAAAAATATTTAATCAGTCTGTGAAAATGCTATTAAGCTTTTGCTTTGTGTTGAAATTACTCACAAGATCAAGTTAAATAAAAAGAACATGTCTTATTATTTAGTTATTTAAAATATAATGTTTTAAATATTTTAATATGGATATTTTAAATTATGGAGTAAGTAAACATCGTCTAACTGAAAATGCGACGATTATGGGCTTAATTCACATTCGAGGACACATTTTTTTTTCATTTCCTCGTCCTACTACCAAGATAACGCTTTGTTTTCAGTCTTCAAAGTCACTTTAGACAAACCAACACAAAGTCCAGTGGACAGAAAGTAAGAAATGAAGTATCTCAACTCTACGAATCGCTCTATGTAGGATGTCAAAGCACTTTTAATCACTTGCGATTCGCAGTTATATTATTTACATCTTAATTACCACTCACGTTGTCTTAATAAATTATTTATGAAAGAAAAATGAGTGGTGAGAGAGAGATTGGGACACCTATGTCGACCTTCAAAAGCACAGTACCTACGGAGGAGCAGGGTCACGTATAAACCATAAAGAGCACCCCGGAGGGCATTTATGAAGAGGTTGATGACAGTGGACAAGGCGGAAGAGATATATCGAGACCGTTTGGCGCTCCATTCTCTCTGCCTATCCTGCTGGGGATACAGCCTGAAAATAAGAATCTTAATTACTTTGTGGTTTTAATAACATTATCACTTTTAAAACAATATCTATTGTTTTTAATAACATTATCGCTTTTAAATCATTGACAATTAAAATTTCAGCTATACAGCTGGTCTAAGACGTTGTTTAACACCTTTTGGAATATTTGTGGTAGTAACATAATTCTACGCCATGAAGTGTTTGGTCTTTGCTGGCAAAAACAGACTGAGCTGTGTTTTAACTTCCTCATTTGAGGTGAAGGTTACTACTGTCTGAAAAATGTTAGAGTGACCGGAATAAATAATGATCGTATGGTGTAGGTGTGGAGAATATGGTAGATATGGCATTGTAAAAGCTTTTGGCGAATGATCAAAATCATTTGTGTGAGGTTAGCATTATATTAGTAAAAAACTACATCTTATCCTGTTGATTAGTTCTGACATTTTCCTTTGAAGTATATAATTCAGTTTGTCCACCTAATGACAGTAGTCAAAATAATTTTTCATTAAAAAAATGTTATTCGATATTTTTTTGGTAAATATCGGCTTTGGAAATGGTTTAAGCCAGTTCTTCCTTTTTACTCCATGACCTCTTGCGTTTGACTTTGTTATATACAACCAATTTTTTGTCCCCAGTGATGATGCACTTCAAAAATGGATGATTTTCGTCAAGTTTGAGAATTGAATCGCAGACATCAACGCGGTGCCACAGATGTCTCTTTGGAACATGGGGAACCCGTAAATCGAGCTTCGAGGACAATCTCAGGCCTTTCAAGTGGTCATAAACTGTTAATGTCGATAAATTTAACCTCAATCTGGGCTCACGTGTTGTTATTTGCTGGTCCGCAACTGATACCTTTAACACGTCTATATCAGCTTTTTTAATGGAAAAGACAAGCCAAACGATTGTACGTATAAGCCTTTAAGGTGGAGGTAACCTCACTTTTTGAAGGTACTCATGATCTATCGACCTTGAAATACTGCCGCGGGTAGGCCGTTCCAGAGATTCGTGGCATGTGGAAAGAAATTTACGCAATAAAGTGCAGTGCCTCGTGTCCAGATCATGCAGATGGTACTTTAGTTTGTGACGTACCAAGTCAAAAACTTCTCCAAAACACTCTCCGTAATGAATGCAGTAGAGAACGCGCAACGAGAATGCTCTCTACGTAAAGCCAAAGTATCTAGCCCCTCATAGATCATTAGGCCCCCAATGATTCGAACGGCTCTACTTTGTACGTGATCAAATGGTTTAATCTGATACTGGGGTTCTGATACCAGCCCAAAGGTAACACCTGTAGAGGCCCTATAATGGGCCAAACAGTGTTTTTGCGTAAAATACTGTTCCATTCAATGTTTGTGTAAAATCTGATGATGACCCCCAGTTTCTTTAAAGCCAACTTGGCCTTGCTTTCCAAGATGAGTGTTCTCGAAAACTGAAGATACGACAAATGGGGTTTTTGTTGTGGATAACTCATACTTGTGTTTTTTGGGGGGAGGGTGGGGGATGGGTTAAATTTAATCAGGTTCTTTTCACCCCATACGAAAGAAACCCTCGAGGGATGCCGGCCTACCCGACGTGGTGCATCTTCGACATCAGAATTGCCAGATGGAAATTTCACGAATCTGTTAATACACCTTCTTCATACACATCGGTCAATTTCTGTCTAGCTTTTACAGCACTTTTGCCCTTTCTGTAATAAAACAGTAAATTCGAAAATGGTGATTATCGCTTTTCACATTTAAAAAAGGCTCCAACCAATAACTACTGTGTAGAGTTAATTTCAATTTCACACACAAGTCTTTCTATTTTAGAGCTCTCAAAGTAAATAAAAAATGTAAATTATACGGCCTAATTGTGCAGTTGGGTGCAACAACATATAATTAAATCTTATGTCAGAAATCACTATTTAGTAATAAATAATACTTTCATATCGTTGCTATTAGAATCTCCCAAAGACATATTACAATGTTTGTGTAATATTATAACATACATATATCAACGCTTTGTTACAAAAGATTTTAATAACGCATCATTATATTGAGGTAATGACGATATTGTATCAAGTGTGGGGATGTACCGACAAAACACGTACTGTGTCTATCTAAATTATTATCATTGTCACAAGCCCATTCATACTGAAATATAAATCTGCTCAGATTTATAATCTTTTGTTGAATATTAATTACTATGTAGGATAAATTAAATAATTAATTGTACTATATTCTCCATAATATAATCCAAGTTTTCTTTAAACGGAAATTTTATTGATTTAAAAAGTCCCGCTTTATAATACTTACTTACTTAGCTTCAGTATCCCGCACGAGGCAGGGTAGGCAGAAGGAACCCGGGAACCTAGTGTTAAGACACTCCGTTCCACTTCCGATCCCCACTTTCTGCCGAATTTGAGGCATTGTGTGTTGAGTGGCGGAACCCAACGCCGCGCTTTGCCTTGTAACCAGAGCGAAGAAATGAAACATTAAATATTTAAATTGAAAATATTAAATATTTCATTTCCTCAACTGAGAATCAAACCCAGAACCTGTCGGTTACAGTCACACACTTGTACCGCTGTGCCACGACAGGCCTTATAATACATAAAACAAATTTACTAATATGACACTTTATTTGTATGTAATTTACGCACAGTATTTTTATTTGTGATCTGTCTTGGCGAACGGGCACTAGCATGCGATTGTAAACGCGACAAGTAGTTGGTTCGATTCCCACTCCAGTAAATTAAACATTTTATATTTTATTTTAATAGATCTGGTCACAAGATAAAAGCGTTGAGTTCCGCCACTCAACTCATAAATTAATAATACACGGGGGAAAGTGAGAAAAGGAATAAATGTCTTAACACTAGGTTCCCAAATTACCACCGCCTACCGTAGGCGGTATCTTTTATTTTATATTACAATGTACCTATTATTTTAATTATAAAGGGTTCTCTCTCTTTCTCCTTTCTCCGTCGATCATCGTACGATTTGAAGTAGTTACACAATTCACAACAAGTGGAAGTACAGAAATTATACAATACGTATATTAAAGACGCACGTATTTCATATCTCACGAAAGGGAATAGGGAAGGCGTATTGCAGCGGATTACAATAAACGGTGCCCTGGATGCATTTATGAGATGTTAATACGTCATTTGATGTGTCGCTGCACATATGGCCGTACACGATAAACTGCTTGTACCGAGACAGAAAAAGTAAGAATGAAAGATGAATTTTCTATAGGACTTGTTAAGCTGACCTAAACCACATTAAAGAGGTTAATAGAATAGCAAATAGCTACGCATAGTGAGAATGAAGAAGAATGTGGTTGGGGCAAGTCGAGATAATGAGTAACAAAAAATTACAAAATAGATTTATGAATGAAAAGCAAATAGCACGGGAACACAGTATCGGTAATATTACAGGAATGTCACGTAAAGATTAATTAGATAAGACATTGATTACAGTCGGCAAGGCGAAAGAGGTATACAAATACATTTATCTCTAGCTACTCCGATAAAAATGATAATAAGAAATATATAAATAACACTTAACTAACCAGCACTTTGAAATATTTCTACCGTGAAAAAGATCACAGCATCTATACCGCTGAACTGTTGGAAGAACAATAGCGCGAAACCAACTATTAAGGGTTTTATGACAACTGATGAAAAAAACACTTCTCGTGTAAAAAGAGATTTCGGCTCCTCAACTTTTTCGTTGCTCCTGCAATGAAAATATTCTAATTAAAAAAAAAAATTATATGATTTGTTTGGGCTTCAGTAAGTAGAAATCTCGAGCCATTTCTTCTACGTTTTATATATCTCGATGCGGTTTGCCTTGTTACGTGAGTGAAGAAATGAAAACATTAAATATTTGTCGAACTCACAACCGCTGAACCGCTGAACGTGTAAAAAGAGACCCTGTCGTGTTTACAGTCACACGTTCGTGCCCCAACGCCACGACAGGCCGTTAATTATGGATAAGAATACTCAACACATACCTTTAAAATAATAAAAACACAATCAAAATCGGTTTATCCTTTTGAGAGCTGCAATACCACAGAGATTCATACAGAAATATATACATAAATCCATACAGCTTATAGCGCTTCTCAATTTTCGTCGGGGGTCAAAACTTTCTATAATAATAGAGTATAATTAAAAATACGGGGCCTGTCGTAGCCCATGAGCACAATACTAAGATAGAAACAGAGTGTATAAACACTAAGTTTCCAGTTTCCCGTATTTGCCAGGTTTATCCCGCTATGTGCGGGATAGGGCGTGAAGCTATATATCTTAAAAAAACCTTTTCACGTGATATTTTAAGTGATTATTGTAAGAAGACATCTGTTTACCTATTTAATTTGCAAGCAAACTTACTCTTGTTTATCTTCTGGAACGCCTGCAATTGCGTGTTGGGAGAGATGCAGCCACTTCACAGCAGCCGTATCGTCGAGGCCTTTTGCCTTTAACCATACAGGTGATTCGGGTAATGGTAACAGAATAACAAACATGGCCGCTGAAAATAAAAGCTTTTTTTAGGTTTTTCTAATTATCCATACATTATCCATCTGCTGTCAATTATTTATGTATACGTATTTTTATTATTTTTGAAGCGAGTTCACGTTTAAATATGAATATATTGTAAGCTATTTAAAAGAAGCGTAAAAAGTAAAAAAAGATTAAGTTTCTCCAATAATTTATAAAAAATTGTTAAACAAGCTTTTGTAAAGGGTAATTGTTGACCATATTTTCCTATATGAGCGACGTTAACATTCATTACTCAACAAATTAAACGAAAACTATCTCAATCAAAACTAAGTTTCTCGAACTACCTTGCATTAGAGACGTAGAGTTCAAAATTAAACAAAATCTATTAAAAATATTACTCCCTGAAAGTTCTATCCTAGAAAAAAGTTCATAGAAACTATATTATTTGCTTAAAATTGTTCATGGTAACTGATAAACTCTAATTGTAAGACAATGAGAAAGATTGAAGTAGTTGTATACATATTTACATTTTAATAATTCAGCGTGTGCGTCTGTCACATAAATATTTTATGTCTACATATAATACAATTGTTTATTTTCATGCTGTATCCTACACATGGCAGGGATAGGCAGAAGGAACTTGGGAACCCAGGTAAGTTAAGATACTCCGCATTAAGGCACTTCCGTTATACCTTTTTTCCCGAATTCTGGAGACATTGCATGCATACGGCAAACTTAAATTAGTCAACTTACTAACTACTACTGAATCACAAAATTGGTACGGAATCCTCTTTAAGCAAGGCCGACTCACACTTAACCGAAAGTTATTTGTTATTTACGCTCGATTCATGCAGCTGACACTAAATCTTTTAATTGTAGGCATTGGTTATGTGATACAATTTTTGTGGTCAATTATTTTGGAATATTCATTTATTTTGTATAAAGTTTACTTCTTTCATAGAAACTGTGTTTCATATATATATTTTACAGGTGCAAAGTATTTATATAAAGCTTTGTAGACAAAGCTTGTAGTGTTTTAAAGATATTTGTTTATGTTATGAATGGTGGCTCTAAATACCGACTATTATTGATATATTTTCTCTTTTTAGCCTTTGGAATTTATTATTAAAAATTCCGTTCCCAATATTTTAACCAAATTTTATTTTCGCATCGATTGCAGTGTATTGTTGAGTGGCGAGACTGATCTTTCAGTTTCATCGATCTGATATCGAATCCATAACCATTACATCCTTGTCTGGCGCAACTATGGTCTCCTTATTAATATTTAATAAACTATAATATATATATATATATATATATATATATATATATATATATATATATATATATATATATATATATATATATATATATATATATATATATATATATATATATATATATATATATATATATATATATATATATATATATATATATATATATATATATATATATATATATATATATATATATATATATATATATATACAGAAAAAGTTTTTACCACAGAACGTAGCAGAAAGAAAGGCTAGATATCTCCAATAAAGCCAGTTTCCACCTATGTATGATATTAGAATACCGAAAGACATAGATAATGTTGGAAGAGAACCCAAACGACCCCGTATTTCTGGATCACAGCATTCGCTTACCTGAAAATAAAATATATTTATATAGTAATCGTGTTTTCCTATGCAGTTGCAATTTTTCATAGCAGTAGTATCCTAAGCACTGTGTAGGATACAGCGTTAACCTAAAAAGAAAAGGCTGGAAGCTAGTGCCATATAGGATTTTCCCGTTCCCAACTTTCCGCCGAAACCTTAGGTCATTGCGTGCTGAGTGGCGGAACTCAACCTCCTGCTTTGTCTTGACCAGATTTATTATAATTTATATTATGTACACTTCTATTAAATCTTTGATTGATATACCGCTTTATATACATTGAAAAATTTCAGTTAAATTAATAAAAAAAAATGTAGCAATTTTGTTGAAGTAAATATTTTAATTTGACGTAAACGTTTTTATTTAAGCTAAATCAAAATATGAAATGCAAGTGAACATGACATTTAGATCTAGTTAGTCATTGCTGACATTAACGAGTACAAACGCACAGATAATCGCACAAAAAAAATAAAAATCACTATTTTGGGCCCTAATTGGTAAATAAACGTCCCCCATAAGCCTTATTTCATACATCTGCCATGTACATACGATGATCGGTTACAGATTAATTATACGTATAGACGTTACGCCCCGAAAAATAAAAAAAAAAATAACTTCAGCTAAATTATTGACAACAATGCGAATTCAGTGTTGAAACTCCATACTGCGCTTTACCATGAACCGCACTAAATCCTACAACTTTCTGCAATTTCCACACATTACAAAACTAGTAAATAATAAACAAGGTACCGGTAAGTGCGTTTGGGACTCACCTACCGCGGGTTAAGTACTAATTTCGAGATTGTATATCAACGGGAAGTACCACTTGTAGAAGGAAGTTGATAAACTTTGTATGAAATTACCTACGAAATAAATGATTTTATTTTATAATATGCCTAACTTTCCTATAGGTACCACGTAAAATATCTTCTAAGTTTTGATTAATTGCATTGATTAAGGAGCTTGATTGTTTCTATGAAAAAAAGGCAAAACACAGTTGGTCTGAACATTTAATTTTCAATATAGTTGATACCTCAACGCGATCTTAAGAAAAATAATATTTAATTTTAAATTCGACGAATGCTCTCTTCCTCTTTTTTAAGATTAATAATCTTAAAATTGCATACAACCATCGTCCACCATAATCTAACAACATAAACGTTTAACTTTTAAATCACTAATCACTTTAGTTAGACACGAGGTGTGAAATTGCCGTAATAATTAACAACATATAACGATCATACCTACATAACAATTATTCTTCATTATATAATTATGAATGAATAGGCGCTTATTTCCACATTAATATAATATTATCTCAATATTGAATACACGCTTGTGTGAGCTCAAACGCTGCTTACATTTAAAATTATAGTCTTCTTTGTACACAGACAATGTGGTCGTAACATGGCATTCGCATTTACTTTGCTAGAATTACTTACGTACATGATATGTTCATACAAAGGTAATTTTAAGATTAAACCATTTGTTTATATCGAACAATATCGTCGTATCCAAGCTTATAGTATTCTTAACATGCTTTTAGCTTTTGTCGTATGTTAGTTTGCCGTGTGATTCCGGCTTAGAATAGGATCACCCTGGTACTGATGGTGTCGCAAGAAGTGACTAAAGTACATGTGGTAGAGTCACGTTGCCAGTAATGGCAACACGCATGGGCAGACTCCACCGGATTATTACCACCCCCGGCAGACCGGCGTTAAGTAGTCACTTTGGCCACTGGGTTTCGCATTAGGTAATGCCGGGCCCCGATGCCCTTCCACCTTAAAGGACGGCAACGCTCCTGTAGCTCCTCTGGAGTTACTCGGGGTCGTGGGCGACGGTGATCACTAACCACCAGGTGACCCGTTCGCCCGTTTGCCGTCTTTACCAAAAAAAAAATAGTTGATGTGTTTGTAATATTTTTGAACTCGATTTTGACCTACCTTGAAATGTCTAATTCATTTGAAACTTAGGTTATCATAATTTGATGACAATGCAATAATATGAAACAAAGTGCGAGTCGGACACGCCCGACGGGAGTTCCGTCCTAATTGCCATACTGCTAAACTTCGTTGAAAACGAGAATTGCAGTTTATAAAAATTGTCACTCCTAAGTTAGCTTCCATCGAATGTATCTATTTGAACCTGATTTTGGCAGACTTGCAAACGTAATCTTGATCTAAAACTAAGCTTACTTTTAAAAAAGAATGGTTTTCCGGTTTTTTTTTTTACAAAAGCGTGTATTCATTTATTTTTATTTTATTTCATTTCTTTAGGTTAATTTCTAAAATTTAATAAATAGATTGTGTACTTGAAAATCTATACGAATTTAAAACAAATCAATACACAGAAAAGTTCAAAAGTCTTTTAAACTTGGCTTACTTTAAATTTAAAGCTACGTTTAAGCTCTACATTACACGTAAATTTATTTGGGACATTTATTAAGATCGCCTGACTGGTAGAGCATATAAAATTTTAACAATTTGATTTAGATAGTTATTTATATATTATAAGTACGGATAGATAACTACACTATAGACAGTACACTAATATCTCAAACTGTATAATCTATTATGATATTAATATTATAAATGACGCTGTATAAGTCGTGTGCCCAAATGTCCAGTGTAATGGAAAAGTTATCAAAATGGTTTGACATTTTTAATATACTGAACTAAACTTTAAACACTTTCCAGATACGAAAAAAGTCATAAAAGTATATACAGTAAAAGCATCACGCTGTTTCCCGCACATGGCAGGCTAGGCAGAGGGAACTTGTGAACCTAGTGTTAAGACACTCCGTTCCACTTCCGTTCCCCAACTTCCACGCTGCATTGCGTCTTGAGCATTGCACCAGAACGAAGAAATGAAAACATTAATATTTAAATTGAAAATATTAAATATTTCATTTCCTCGAGTGGGGATCGAACTCACAACCTCTCGGTTACAGTCACACGTTTGTGCCGTTGTTCTCGGGTTATAATAATTCAAATTTTTTGACTTGGCTCTTTTTCACCACCAGGAATCAAACCGAATATTCCTAGTAACCGAATATTCCTAGTAACTAATATACGTTTACAAGCTCGTTGTATACTTAATTTAATAAAACCTATACGTAAAAAATATATCTTCTCTTCTCTTTGCCTTGATAAACAAAAAAAAAAGTAATCATATTAAATACATAAAGATATAAATAGTAAATTTCCCAAGCACACTGCTAATACCTACACATTTTCTTGTATTAATACTAAACTCTACATAAGACAAATTATTAAAATATTGCATTTAATCTTTACATCACAGGTAAAGATTACAGTTCACAATAAGTGAGCAATTATAGCATGACTCTTGACTCTTTTGATCAACGAAAATTATAGTAATTTTACACACTTATAAGTTGTAGCGCGCAATTTTATTTACGTAGAATATAAAATAGACTAGAATTACGTACATTATAACAACATTTTGAAAATTAGAGTTAGAATTCTAATCAGCTTACATGGCAAGGAACTTTGAAGGAAGGAACTTATATGGCAAAACTTTGTCTTCCACGTCCAGTAGTTATGACTGTGCCTTACTGGGGATTCCCACAGCACTCTAGTAACTGTGGGGGTTGTATTTTTGTCTCTTCGCTTGCTGTATATACAGGGGAACTTGGGAACCTAGTGTAAGACGCTCCGTAACTATTAAGACATTTCCGTTCGCCACTTTTCGTCAAATTTTGAAGGCAAAATATTGTTAGTGGTGAAAGTCATCGCCAAGAAGAAAATGGAAATATTCCATCTTCCTAAATGTGAAAGAAACTTAAAAAATATTAAAAATATATAATTTTTAAATGTTTTCATTAACTTACATATACTTGTGCCGGAGCTAAGACGAAACCAACACATAGTCCCGACATTATCCTGCCCAAGAGAATGAGTGCAAAACTGGGAGCGAAGCCCAGTATAAGCCAGCTAGCTGCCCAGAGCGGCGCAGTTAGTTGCAGAGTCCGTTTTCTACCTGCACGCTGCATTAATGGTCCAGAACACAAACTGCCCAAAAATGCACCCAATGGTGGTATTGCGCCTGTGGATATAATAAATAATTTAAAAGAAATCATAAAATAGTTTGTCTTTTCAATTCTTTTCAATCGATAAAATATTGATAAACTCCTAATAAATATAAGAAATATTTAATATTTCTACATTTTTAAAGTAAATAGTCATTATTTATTATGTAACATTGAAAAAAAACTTAAACATTACATTTATTCAGACTTAAATAGATTAATTTATAAAAAGATTAAAACCTTGAAGCTACGGAAGTGTAATAGATATCCAAATACAAGGAATTGTCTATAGCTTCACATTGTATCCCATACATGGCAGGGTAGGCAGAGGGAACTTGGGAAGCAAGTGTATTATACTCTTTTCCCGTCAACATATTGCCGTTCCCAACTTTACGACGAAATAGAAGCAATTCGTGTTATGAGACGTATGTAGCTCGACTCTTCTCTTCTCTTAGCTTCACGCTGTATCCTGCACGAGGCAGGGTAGGCAGAGGGAACCCGGGAACCTAGTGTTAAGGCACTCCGTTCCACTTCCGTTCCCCACTATCCGCCGAATTTGAGGCATTGCGTGTTGAGTGGCGGAACTCAACGCCGCGCTTTGCCATATTACCAGAGCGAAGAAATGAAACATTAGATATTTAAATTGAAAATATTAAATATTTCTTTTACTCGACTGGGGATCGAGCTCACAATCGTCACGCAGCCACACCTTGGAGCTTTAATTATGTTTCTTTTTTTTATATTCACGCTGTATCGTAAGGTAAACATAGGGAACTTAGGAACCTAATGTTGCACTACGTTTCGTTCCCCACTTTCCCCGAAATCGAGAAATTGCTTATTGAGTGGCGGGACTCAACGACGCGCTTTGCCTTGTCATTAGTGCGAAGCACGAGAACATCAATTGTTTGATGTGGAGATCGAACCCACAATATGTCGCGTTTACACAACACGCTTGTACACAGATTATACACATCTATATGTAAATTGCGCTTACCGATCCATGACTTTTGTTCGCTATGCTGTATCAAAGAGGAATCCAGATTTTCTATTGAGGGAATAGCGGAAGCAGAATATCCTCTGACAAGACCGATGATAAGGAAAGCCAGCGAGGCGCCGAAGGTCAGCCATAACTGAAACAATTTAGACTTAAGTGCCGGCCGTTACGTGCCACAGGATATCGCAGAGGAAAGCCCACGCACGAACATCCTCAATCTTTTTATATTTAGATTTTATCGTCCAGATCCCCACATTTGACAATTGTAGATTGCTCAAGTTCGTATTCATCTATTATTAATTATATATAAATAAAATTGTAGTTTCGTGTCTATTTATGTTCATTTCATATAGTCAATTAATACATAAACAAAGAACTTCTATATGTTTTTCAGGCTGTCGTTGTGTTTGTCCGGGCTAGTCTCCGGGTCTGAATTCAATAAAAGATAGAAGAGATTGTGGATCATCAGATAGTATATTTTTCCATTATTCTTGCTTAGTTATATCAGATATATCTAGCTACATACGTACGGATTACGGTGTTATAGATTTACGGGGATTTAATAAATACAACTCATTAGTTTTGTTCAAGATATTTTCCTCGGAATATAGCAGAATTTAAAGCCGCGCCTCTTGGAAACCATCCAAGAACGCGAAACGTTTCCAAGAGGCACGGATTCAAATCTTGCTACGTTAAAATTGTTAAAATTTAGTTTTATTGCAAAGCGTTGTGATTCTTCGAGGTTTCAAAGTCAACTCGTGCAATATAAAATGTGGCTTTTGTTCTGTTTAATTTCGAGTTATATTTTTACGTATGTTATATTTTTTGTCTACTTTACCTTTAAAACATAATAACAGTATTTTCCTTGGATTACCTTGGACTACGTTATACTTCTAAAGCACAGGCGTCAATATGACCAGATGAGGCACCATTCAAAGGCCACCAGCTCCTTGAAAAAGATCGTATCCAACTATCTATGTATATATTTATTAGCGTCGCGACATCATGTATGACATGTTTTACGTAGCAACAGTTTCTTTAAAAGTTACAACAGCAAATTTATTGTTCAAACGATGAGTCTATGGTTGGAGTTATTTTGGAGGTAATATTCAGCTAAGTATTGATACCTGAGCTTTATTATTTCCAATAACACTCGCTAATAGTAGTTAAAAGCTCCTCCTTCGCTTATGTAGTCATATAAAAATGTTGTGGTACGTTCACTACATAACCAATAATTATTTTGTCAGCTTCACGCTGTATCCCGCACATGGCAGAGTTGGCAGATGGAACACATTACCTAGTGGTGAAGCATTTCGTTCCATTGCCCACTTGCCGCAAAATTCTAGGCATTGTGTATGCGACACTCGACGCCGCTATTTACCTTGTTATCAAAGCGAATATTAAATATTTAATTTGAAAATATCAAATATTTCCCGTTTTCGAGTGGAGAACGTCCCTCAACACAAATTTCTTACCAATAAAATTAAAAAAAAGAGACTATTAAACTATAGATAACACTATGATTTCGAAATATTGAGGAAATTTATTTATCGTAGCATTTTCATTCCTCGCATTTCAAAGGCATGGACGTCACTATTTGTTGACAAACTATTCCATTTATTCTTCAGATTATTAGAATGCTCTCTGTAGAATCTGTTCATTCATTCCATTAATCCAATATAATCATTATTAACATAATGCACGAACGAAAATGAAACAAAGCTATTTTTGAAAACAAGTATATTTCATACAAATTTATTCCTTTACGAATAATTTTCTATTGTGATATTAAAAAAAAAACGTAATAACATCATTGACGGAAGTCAATAAAGTGACTGCTTTAAGTGAAATTGCGTGATTGGATAATCAGGAAAGCACCGAGGCCGTGATTTCAACAACAAAAGGCAGATACTTCTTTACCCGGATTTCATTGTGTAAAGCATGTAGATACTTATCAAGGTAAAAATGGACAATTAAATATTGACGCACCGTGATGACATTAATGAGAATGTAATCGATATGATGATTATATAAATATACAAATATTATAAAATAAACTGTGATTTAATTATGCATTAATGTACTTGACTTGATTTATAATGGGCATACTATTCTTAGTCAGATGAACTAAAGCAGGGAATTCAGATGGTATATTTTTATTATTTATTGTATACTATAATGATTGTTTTTACTTTATGTTATATTCAGTGTATATTAAATGTTTAAATATGAATGGCGGAATTTAACTGCGCGTTGTCCTGTTATTGGGACGACGAAATGTTAATCTACAGTTATTATTAATCTGTAACTAATCGCTGTCTGTCCATAGAAGAAAATTTAATTAATGTAATACGGCCCAAAATAGTGATATTTTGAGTGTTTGTCTGTGCGTTTGTACAACGGCTAACCAGACAACTATTTTGACAACCAACATTTAGTGTTTGTTTTATTTAAATCGGTTGTAAAAATAAATAAATTTATTTTTATTCATTTAAATGAAAATTTAATTTTAAATGTAGGTATTCTTCTTTTGACTGTTTTAAAAATGGTAACTTCATTATAGTGAAAGTAGTTGACAAGAAAGTAATATAGATTAGTAAAAAAAACAGTGTAACATTCAAGCGGTCGAAACCGCTGAATAAGAATCGAACCCACAACAGTTGCATTTACGTCTATTTATAAATGATGTCTAAAGTCGAATGTAAAAAATATACATACATTATTAGAAACATTAAGTGCAACTGCAAAAATATATAAGTTATTCTTTTAGCATATGTTTTATCACATTTCATTACAAAACAATATATATTTAATTATTTCCTTTTCAAAAAGTGAAACCACGACGTTGAGATCCACTATTCGAAATGGTACGGAGTATCTAAAAATGTGTTCCCAAGTACCTTCACCTACTCTATCATGAGCGGGATTCAGCGTGAAGCAATAAAACGTGTTTCATTTCATTTGTGACATTGGTCTGGACAATTGGTCGATTAGATAAAGTGCAATGTTTGTTTCCGCCACCTAACACGCGATGTCCCGGTATTGACGCAAGGGGACCGAACTTGTTTATAACTGAGCTGTGTACATAAGGTGTTAATAAAATTGAAAATTTTCTTAAATCTACTATTATAATAAATGTTGTAATAAATATTTAATATTTTCAATTTAAATAATTAATGTTTTAATTTTTTCGCTCTGGTACAAGGCAAAAACGCGGCGTTGAGCTCCACCACTCAATATACTATGCCTCGAAATTCGGCTAAAACTAGGGAACGGAAGTAGAATGGAGTGTCTTAACACAAGGTTCCCAAGTTCCCTCTGCCTACAATGTCATGTGCGTGATAAAGCGTGAAGCTGAGTACAATAAATGTGAAAGTGTGTGTGTGTGTAAATGTTTGTTCCATTTTCACGCAAAAATACTAAACAGATTTCGATGAAACCTTACAGTAATATACACACATCAGAATTGCACATATGTATGGTTGACATATGTTCCGTTCGTTAGTATATCTCTCAGCTTCACGCTGTATCCCATGAGAAGGTAGGCTTAAGACAATCCGTTCCGTTCCCCACTCTCTGCCAAATTTGAGGTATTACGTGTTAATTAGCGATACTCAACGCAGCTTTTGACATTGTTACCGGAGCGAAAACATAAAACCATTAAAATTTTAATTTGAAATCTTTAAATATCTTATTACCTCGTGTAGGGATCGAATCCACAACCTGTCGCGTAAATAATCACACTCTCGTGCCTCTGTCTCACGACATGCTTCAGAAATCACTTGTACGTTTACAAGTGATTTCTTCGAAATAAATAACTTTATTGTAACGGAATAAGTTTATTAGACGTTTTGGAAATAACGTATTATACTATTATTTAAGCTACTTTTTTTGTACACGTACGTCTATAATGACTACTTATTAGTGGTTACAATAGGTTCCCAAAAAAAACTTTCGTTGTGCAAGTTTATTCATTTGATGATACACGTTTACAGACACAATAGCATCAAATTACCTAACGACAATCTGAGGTTAAGGTTAACTTTTCTATAGTTTTTTTTTGGTTATTTTTATAGTTTTTTTTTCTTATGTCACGTGTGCAAAAACTATTCTATTTATAGAAGATTAGCGCCATTTCATAAAAAACAAATATTTTTATTTTAAAAAATAAATCTGTACCTGATTCGAGTGTGTGCTAACAACAACATTGCATAATTTATTGTTATTACTAACATACCTATCTATTTAACTTTTTTCCCTTATTTTAGCTTCATGATGTATCCTGCATAAGGCAGAGTATGCAGAGGGAACTTGGAAACCTAGCAGTTGAAACACTCCGTTCCGATCCCCACTTTCCCATTAAATTAGAGGCACTGAGTATTGTCGGCGTAACTCAACGCAGCACTTAATATTTAAGTATAGTGTCGGAATTACATTGTCTTATATTTTAATGTTATGTTCAAAAACAACCGTTCCAAGTCACTCCAAATCCTAAGCCCGGTCAAGCAGAAAAACAAATAGACAGGCAAAACATTAAAACTTTACGTTGGTATTTTTGTATAGTAATAACATAAGTTATTATAAAATCATAGGTAGACACTTAAATTATTGTGTGACTGTAAACGGTAGGTGGGTTCGATCCCCACTCGAGGAAACGAAATATTTAACATTTTCAAGTTAAATATGTTTTCATTTACTAAACTTAAATTTAAAAAGCGTATAAAAATTTTGAACGAAGCAGGATTTTTATACGCTAGGAAAATTTTTATACGCTTTTTAAATTTAAGTTTAGTATTTTCTGTCCTAAGTGTGGAATTTACACTTTAAAACATAGTAAAAATGTTTTCTTTTCTTCTCTCTGGTAGCTCGGCAAAGTGTCTCAAATGCGGTGGAAAGTGGAGAACGGAAGTGGAACGGAGTGTCTTAACACTAGGTCCCCAACGTCCCTCTGCCTACCCTGCCATGTGCAGTATACAGGGTGAAGCTGAGTATATTCAATTACTCAGGAGGTGTGGGAATTTGGTATAATATATTCGTTAATAAACTTATAATTGTAGTTAATTTTATAAGATAAGAGTTAAAATTCCCGCAAGTTTATGTTTGCTAATTGTGAAAATAACAGGCCGACGTGTTTAAATTTCATTAAATCTTTTTTAATTTTATTCGTGGTAATTATCGTGTTTAGTAGAAAAAAACCTATTTCACATCAATAAAAACAATAAAACTATTTCTTTTATATAAATCCCGATCCATAATCTCCACTATCTTCCGATGTATGTTAGCAAATATAACCATCACCATACTAATAATGCTTAGCAAAAATTGTATTTAAAAATAGTTTTTAAGTTAATAATTATTTATTAGATTTAATTTGATGGATGTGCTATTTTTAGATGCTTACTGTTAGCGCTATAAAAAGTTAAGGAAATCATTAAAGCTATGTTCCAATATTAAAAGAAGAAAAAAAAACACTCGAATAGGCGTTTATACGCTTCTAAGGTTTGCCAGGCTTCGTCAACTACCAACTTATAGATACTGCGTTTGTCGTGGCTTGCAATGGCTTGCGAGAGCTTGTCACTAACCCGGACCGGTGATGGTTATTTAACACAGATTAAAAAAATATCGTAAACGTTTGCGACTTGTTTACACATTGGTTCGTATTCAGTTTCACTCACGATTTCACAACAACAACCGAGTCTTAGCAATGAACATTTGGTCAAATAATGAAACTATGGACCTCCTCGAGGCATAGGCCATTACAAGCGTATAATCGGATTATAAATTATGTAGCAGCAGAAGCTAAAACATTGTTATCGGGCAAAAGATTGGGTTAGCCATAGTAACAAAAAAATCAATGCTATATAAATAATAAGAAATGATAGCAGTCTAAAAATTACGAAGGTATTAAAATGTCTTGGCCACCCCTAGTCAAAAAAAAAAACAACAACACACAAAAAATATTATATCGTTATAAATCGCATACGTACATCGTTATAAATAACGTGTTGTTAGAAATAGCATATCTTTTTATAAGGTTGATGAAATATAACTGTTGCTAACACTATTAGCTGTAAGCGAAAAGTAATTTAAATAAATTCTATTTCGATAATTACTAAACGATCTTAAGTGCATTACAAACATTATCTACACAAGGCAACGTTAATTATTAACTGCTAAAGTTAACGAATTATCTCATTTTCTTTTTAGGGTAGGCAGAGGGAACATAGTACCAAGACACACCGTTCCGTTCGCCACCTTTCTGCCGAATTTGAGGCATTATGTGTTAGGGCTACTGCTGAGCGGAGCTGAACGCCGCGCTTTGTATAGTTACCAGAGTAAAATTGTGTACAATAAAGAATATAGGTATAAATAAAACACTCTCTTTCCTACTTTCTGCCGAATTGAGAAATTGCATATTGAGTGACGGAACTTAACGCGGCGCTTTGCCACAGTACCAAAGCGAGACTACAGTAGAAGTATTAAATAATAATTAATAAAATGTATATATTTCTTTATAGATATTTTATATAATTACCGAAAGCCCGAGATTCAAATCAACCGTCTTGCCATGCCACATATCGTATATATATGTACGTAAGATAGAGTACCTTCTAAAAGTCTTACCTACTAGACGGTTATCCTTCATAGCACTTTTATAGTTTCCTTTGTCTACACTGTTATAAAATTTGAATAATTGTAATTCCCTTGTTCAAGTTAATATTTTATTTGTGTGGTTTGTGGATTTTATTTAACGTTCGGTTTTGTTGTCTTGTTTTCATAGTTGCATTATAATTTATGTGACTTTAAATAGTTATGTTGAAATATATTCAGTGTTAAAAATAAAATATTTAAGTCTCTTTAACATCAACCAATATATATTTCTTGTAAAAAGACAAAGCCTACCTAACTACTAATTACTACTTTACAACTGTGTCTATCTGCTTCTTATAATTTTATACTACAAAATCAATAGCTCAGCATAGGTGTATATATATGTATATATTGAAAAAACTTTACAATCTTTTCATCTGTGTATTAGATACATGCGTATACTCAGTTTAGACTAATTTGATCACATGTCCGTATATCGTGATGAAATTCATCGGGTTATAAATCAGCGTCTGACGTCCGGTAGCATTGATACCTTCATTTTATATGCTATTTCTAATTTATTATTTGACTCTCCTTCGCCTCGCTACGTAATAGAGTCTTTTTCTTTCCTTGACTTTCTTACTTCACATTATTTCAATATATACATCAAAAATAAAATTGCTTGTTTGTAATATCGTTTAACAAAAAATGTCAACACGGATATTAATAAAGACGTAAGTGACATAATCCGAAGAGAGGCTAACACTAGGTTCCCAAGTTCCCTCTACTTAGCTCATTCCGTAATACAGCGTGAAGCTACCAGTTGAATCCGCAACGTCTAGTGTAAATTTATCGTCGGATGTCTAGTACAGCCTACACTTGCTTGGTTTAATCCTGTTTATACTGCTTTCTGATGACCGGTCTACACCTTTTTTACTGACAGCAGCGTCACAAATTTAACTCTTAATCTTTTGTTCCTATGTTCAACTTTTTAAAGTAAAAAATAAAGCTGCTATTGCATAAGAATGAAAAATGTATTTGAAAAAGAAATCAAAAATAAATACAAAATCTTGCAAATACTGGTATCTACTGCTGTTTTGATGATACAATGGAACGGTTATTATGAACACCATATTACATGAAAGTGAGAATTATGGGAAAGCATGAAATCGATTGTAAAAGAATTAATAGATATTTTATGATAACGGTATAGTTTTTTTTAATTTCTTTCTAATAATAAACATAATTTTTACTTGCTATATTAATGATAAATTACACTAAGCTTAACCCTCGTGGACTGTACTGGCCAACGTTATTATATTACGGTTTAACATATCATTTGCTGCGTACATGATACCTGATCGCGTGTTCTGAAATTCATGAAACACGCTTGATTCCTGTCGTGGCGCAGCGGCACATACGTGTGACTGTAACCGACAGGTTCTTAGTTCGATCCCCAGTCGAGGAAATGAAATACTTAATGTTTCATTTCTTCGCTCTGGTAATAAGGCAAAGCGCGGCGTTTAGTTCCGCCACTCAACACGCAATGCCTCAAATTCGGCGGAAAGTAGGGAACGGAAGTGGAATGGAGTATCTTAACACTAGGTTCCCGGGTTCACTCTGCCTAACCTGCCTTGTGCGGGATACAACGTGAAACTAAAAAAAAACGCAGGATTCAAAGCTTTTACTCGAATGTGCTCCAGATTTGACGTTGTGAGGGCAGTAGGGTCGACTCTTCATTTTAGGCAAGGGTGTATTTACCCTAGGGCTAGAAGGGCTATAACCGCGAGGGGCGGCCCAGGGACAGCCCGGGCTTTGGTTTAGACGTTTGAAAAAATGCAAAAAAAAAATTTAAGACGTAGCCTAGAACGTCCTGAACCACCTTTCTACGTGTAGATTTCATATCTGAAGAATTCGAAATTCAATTGAAATATGCAAGCCGCCCCTTGTCCTGAATTGGTTCGGAATAAACTTCACAAGCCGAGATTTGATCGAAGTCTGACATAATGGCTTGATTTTCATGCTCATACGTTAAGGGGTGCCAGATAGGGTGCCAATTTGGGTATCATTATTGACTGCAACTTAACATGGAGACCTCATATTTATGCAATTAGCAAGCGCATGCATTTCTCTTATCATTCTCTTAGGCGTCTCCAATACTTCCTTCCTCATAAAACCAAAATTATGCTAGCGCAATGTCTACTCCTCCCAATTCTCGACTACGCCGACGTGTGCTACCTAGATGTGACCGAGGAGCTACTTACAAAGTTAGAGCGACTTCAAAATCTGGCTATACGCTTTGTTTATGGCCTGCGTAAGTATGACCATGTTTCTCAATTTCGAGCTCAACTTAACTGGCTCCCAATTCGTCTTCGCCGTGATATACACATCCTAACATTCCTTTTTAAAATTCTCAATTACCAAAACTTTCCCACTTTTCTGCGTTCCCGCTTTAACGTGCTTCCTGCTCCCTCGCGCTCAAGACGGTCGTTTGTCATTCCATCGCTTGACATTCCGATAAGCAAGACAAAATTTTTTCAAAAATCCTTTTCCGTGTATGCTGCGTCCCTTTGGAATCAACTGCCTATTCCTATCCAGAAAAGTCCCTCCTTAATATCTTTTAAATCCCAATTGAAAAAGCATTTACTTGCAAGTGTAAATAATTAAATTTTTAACTTAACCTTTATTATTTTCTTTTTTATATATTTTTTTCTTGTATATTTATCATCAATCTATGATATATGTGTGTATGTGTATGTATATGTATGTATATATATGTATTTGTGTGTATGTATATAGGTATATATATGTATGTATGTGTATTTGTCTGTGTATGTATGTTCATATAGCCCATATTAGATACTGTATTTTATTGCTATTTTTTTTTTATTGTTTTAATTACTCTTTTTGATTTTTTTTACTCCGCGACTTCTTCTCCCACTTCCATTGGTTGGCTGGAAGAAATTTCTTATAGAAATAAGTCCGCCATTGTAAACATGTTTTACAATTGTTATTTTTTATAATGTAGTTATTTATGCAATAAAGAATATATATAGACTCGTGCACATCATACGAGCTTACTTATCAAATCGCACTTTCAGATTTCGGGTCGAAGGTACCATGTCCAGTGGAGCCGGTGTTCCTCAGGGCTTTGTACTCTCGTCTGTACAGTTTGTACACACATGAGCTCCACTGATTAACCTAGTCCTTTATGCGGACGACACTGCCGTCTATGCGTTTGCCCGCAATTCAGTTGTGTTGGCCGATCGCCTATACCAATAGGCTGGGCACCTGGCTAAATGGTGTATCGAAGTTAACCTTGAAAAGAGTACGTCAGTATTCTTCCCCATTCGCCCAAACGGATGGCATGCCTCATGTTCTTCTGCGAGGCAAAATCATACCTCAAGCACAGAGTGCCAAATATCTAGGAGTAATCCTGAATATCAAACTCAATTTCTAAGAGCACATGAGATACGTATGCCGGAAAGCGACGTACGTACTTCTTCTTCCTGACATTAATCCCGACTTGCTGTGCCAGGTAGCCTTCCTACTAAGCCTATCTCACTTAGAATGATCTTTTAGGTCCTCAGTGGTTAGACCATTGGCTCTTATATCCTGCATCACGACATCCAACCAACGCTTCCTTGGGCGTCCGGGGGGTCTCACTCCAAGGACAGACATATCAAGGCACTTGCGTCCGACATAGTTCTTAGGTCGGCGCGCAACGTAGCCATACCATCTTAAGCGACGTTCGCCATTTGGCCCAGGCAGGTGCTTATCCGACCATGAACATCATGATTGATGCCTCTAGATTTGTGCATAACGGATCCGAGGTACCTGACCTTTTCTGACTTAGCGGCTGGTTTTGGATTGGCTTGGTTATATGGATAGTGCTTGAGTCCGGTCTTCTGCAAGCCATGTACTCGGTCTTCGACACATTTAGTTTAAGAGCGCCGTTCTCAAGCGTACCATTCCAGAGGTTCATTTTACGCTCTAGCATTGGCCGATCCTCGTCAGTGCGTACTATGTCATCGGCATACATCATCAGCCACGGAGGCTGGTCTTGGATGTGAGCAGACAGTATCTAACACTACATTGAATAAAAATGGACTAAGAGCCCAGTCCGTACGTGTACGTACTCTCTTGCCTACACAGACCAGCTGTGCCAAATTTAAAATGACCCTTAGAAATATAATCCGCCTGTACACCACCTGTATCCGGCCAATCTTCACATATGCCAGTGTAGTGTTCGTACACACTCGCCTCCGTGGTTTAGAATTATGCAAAACAAACACGGGAACACCTTGGTTCATGCGCAACATAGCGCAACATACATCGAGACATCAATCTCGACACCATTCAAGAGCACTGCAGGAAACTGTCCAGTAGCTACTTTGAAAAGGCCTCGGCCCAACCGAACACCCTGGTGGTAAAAGCCTGCGATTATCCGCTCCCCGTAGCTAAGGGAATATTCCGTAAGGTCTACCGTAGATCACGCAATGTTCTATTCGATAAAGCTTACCATTACAGTCGCGAATAACTGAAACAAGTAGGTAGATCCTCGCCGGTGGATACGAGGTCCCAGTTATACAGCAGCCCAAGGGCGCATAGACGCGGGAGGGTGCCAAAAATAAATTCCAAAAGGGTATCCACAGCCCTACCCAGTAGGCCTAGCTCGGGTCGAGCGAAGCAAAGCTCGGCTAGCGAAATTCGTTTGTAGTGGGGGGCCCCACTACAAACGAAGTTCGCAGTTCGAGGTTCGAGTCTCTCATCAGAGCTCTTCCAGCTCGGCCTCCAACAAAACCGGTGGCGCTGTAGAGGTCGCAGGGGCAACAGCATACTACCCCATCGAAAGAAAAAAATAAAAAGGATGAAAGAACACAAAACAGAATATAGATTTTATATTTTACACTATTTTTCTTAAATGTGGAAAGAAAACCGAGGCGAAAAAAAAAATAGACGGTTCAACCGATTTTTCAATTGAATTTCGAATTCTTCAGATATGAAATCTACACGTAGAAAGGTGGTTCTAAGCCTATGTCTTAAAATATTTTTTTGTATTTTTTCAAACGTCCAAGCCGAAGCCCGGGCTGCCTCTGGGCCGCCTCTCGCGGCCTGCCACCTCGGGCTATAGCCCTTCTAGCCCTAGGGTAAATACACCCTTGGGACTGTGACCGCAGAATACCAACCAAACTCAAGGGGCTGATAAACAAGAGCATCGTTAGACCGGTTCTTTTCATGTCACGGAAATGAAGATGCTGAGGTGGATATGCGGCGTAAAGCGGTCTAACCGCATACGTAACACATTCATTCGAGGTAGACAAGAGCGTCGCTTGAGTTGTCGTTTCTCGCCGGCCTATGAACTATATCGGACGCAAGTGCCTTCATATCCTCCTTCCCTGGAGTGACACGCTGGTTGGATGTCGTGATGCAGGATATAAGAGCCAATGGCCTAACCACTGAGGACGTAAGATATCGTGCTAAGTGGAGCAGGATTAGTAGGAAGGCAGATCCTGGCACAGCAAGCCGGGATTAATGCCAGGAAGAAGAAGTACGTACGTCCCTTTCCGGCGTACGTATCTCAAGTACTTTTAGAAATTGAGTTTGTTATCCAGGATTACTCCTAGGTATTTGGCACTTGGTGCTTGAGGTATGATTTTGCCTAGCAAAAGAACATGAGGCATGCTATTCGTTCGGCGAATGGGAAAGAATACTGACGTACTCTTTTCAAGATTAACTTCGATACACCATTTAGCCAAGTGCCCAGGCTATTGGTAGCCACCTGTAGGCGATCAGCTAACAGAACTGAATTGCGGGCAGATGGCAGTGTCATCCGCATAAAGGGCTAGGTTAGTCAGTGGAGCTTTTGGAATGTCATGTGTACAAACTATACAGAAGTGGCGAGAGTACAAAGCCCTGAGGAACACGCGCTCTTATAGGGCGTCTACTGGACAGGGTACCTTCGACCCGGAATCTGAAAGTGTGATTTGATAAGTAAGCTTGTATGATGTGCACGAGTCTATCTGGCACCCCTTCACGTATGAGCTTGAAAATCAAGCCATTATGTCAGACTTTATCGAACGCCTTTGCAACATCTAGGAAAATTGCCACAGAAGGCATTTTGTGGATGGAATGGGAGGGTCCCATGATGTGTTCTGTGATCCTATGGACTTCTTTCTTTCCTTAATGGGGCTGAAAGTTACAGTAACCTGGGGCGCGCAATCTTAAAACACGCCCTTGATTTTAGGATCTTATTTTACTTTTTCTACACACACAGAACATAGCCTAACTCTTAATTTAAAATCTTTGGAAAATGTTTTTTTTTTTTTTATTACTTGTTATAATAACTGAATATAGGTCAATATTTATTTTCTAATATAGGTCGTGTTTTGTCAAATAAATTATGTTTATTCTATGTAAAATCTTAACGTAGGAAGAATTACCTTAGAAATTGAATGGAAAATTAGTCCAAAATGTAAAAAAAAATAATATACTAATATTACTAAGCTGAAAAGTTTTTTGAACAAAAACGCCCCTATAATATAATAAATGATTGAAGTATTACAGATCCCGACTACTAGACTTTTTATCATTTTTATTTTCTTTAGAAATATTACGTATTAAGGTATCATTATGATAATTGTTAAAGGCAGTTTTAAAATATTTTTGCTGAGCCCTTTTTTTATATTTATATTGTAGTTATTTTTTTATCGAGCTTAAAATAGAGCCGCCATGTTTGTTTGATCTAACGATACCAATTTCAATCATCCATATCCGTTGAATGGTTCTCGAGATATGATGATAAAAAATGTTATAATGTTAATATATTCTTACGTACAAGATACGCGCGACAAACAAAACCCTTCTTTTGCAATCGGATAAAATAAAAAGATTAAAATGTTACAATAACAATAATATTAAAACAGTCATTATCATATATTTCCTTCAAACTTAAATACTTCCTGTACCTAACTTAAAATTACATGATTAACTATTACATAAGTCACTTGAGGAAGTTGTACTTATTTTTAATACGAGTATAAGAATTCGTTATCGCTTTTAGACAGTAGGTTAAGCTGAAGCGTAAGATCGGAACCCTGGAAAGTGAAGCGCTCTTTAAGGTTACGAGAAGTGTTAGGATAGAAATGAATGGAATATAGAGAACAAAGGGTATGGAAATATCAACGATGCCGCACTGTTGACCATTGAAGTTTATCACAGTATTCAGATATACGGTCGCATTTTTTCAGCTCAAATATATATGTATCTGATGAATAGATTTTAAAGACGTTCTAACTTATCTAGGCGTTCGTGTCATAAGTTAAGATAATACTAAATAAAAATATTTCTAGTACTCTAAATCAGTAACTTCTGAGATTAACCTTCTCAAAGATTAAGTGTTTACATATAATCCTTTTAATATGAAATTGACTTGTGATGTAACCAACCCTTTTTTAAAAGGATCGACTTTTAGACTATACTCGTATCGCTGAACAGCAGAAAATTTAATTTAAACTATTTCTATGCATGGCTTAGAAATAGTTTAAATACCAAAACACCCGTTTTGGTCGTTATCTGAAGATTTGATTGCAAAGTGTAGACGTTCACTAGCAAGATATACAACGGATAATATATATAATGCGTATAATATTGGTCAGTATGATATAGCAGGTACTTAAAGTACCTATTTATATTATAGGTATAATTCATATAAGTAATTTGTCACGTACTGGCACCATGTTATTCATTTCAAGAAAAAAAAATGCTGTTTTAACAGTCATCTCTGCCCCTTTTCCGACTGTTTTGATATAAATAACTAGGTTCAATATTTCATTAATCAGCTATTATTACGAATTTAAATCAATTTACTACCACTTATCATTACTGGATAACAATTAATTTCTGTCGTGGCGCACAAGCGTGCGACGATATAATTATTTTTTTTTTTCAAACCATACAGTAGTAGTTTTTTTAATTCTATATTTTTTTAAAAAACCAAATGCATTACTTTTAAGGTAAATACTATTTAAACATACACTTAACTACTCAACTCAGCTCTGCAACATAGGCAAGGTAGGCAGATGGAACATGGAAAGCCGAATTTGAGACGTTTGCCTGTTGCGGTACTCCATGCTGCGCTATGTCTTGTTGGCAGAGCGAAAAAAATGAATACATTAAATATTGAAATTGAAAATATTGAATACTTAATTTCCCACAACCTGTAACGTTTACATTACAATCACATGCTAATCCCCCTGCGCCACGAAAGGCCTATTTTACACTACTTTTTTACATACAAAAAAAATAAGCGCATGATTTTTTAAGAAAATGACGAAGTATTCTACAATATCATATTAATATATAACAGATTAATAATATAAAATTTCAAATATTTAAAGAATGAAATCATAAAAATAGAAAAGTAACAAAAGACACCAATAAAGTGAAAATCACGCTTTGTATTCGATTCTTAGACAGCGGGTAGCGTAATGGTATCTCAAGACAACACTGGAGTACTTCAATATGCTCACTGCTGAGCTTGAGTATAGGATTATATTCACATTCTTAGATAAAAATATTACCTCTCTGTCAAGTATAGCACCTTAGTCTCTAAATTGTATCCACTGCATTCATAGAGATTTTCTTATTTACATTAAGTTATTATATAATATTTACGTTTTATATAATTAATATTAAAGCATTTCTTCATATGTATTTGACATTATAACATTTAGCTTACACTTTTCAAGCTAGAAAGATCTTTTTGAGGCAGACAAATATGGTTTGAATTACAGGTTGGGTTAAAAATTTAAAAGCTATCTGCAAATATTAATGGTATAGAATAAAATAAAAAAAATCGTGGGTAATTTAAAGTGAGCATAAATGAATAACTCTATGGTACCCCTAAAACAATGTTATATTTTACAGATTCATATCGGTTAGCCATCCAAGCCATGTGTTTACTATTTATTTTTATAGTTCGTTGTTATGAAAATAGGCACCAAATAAAATGATTTAATAAATTCGATATAAATAGCTATACTCAAAACTTGTTTTCTCAAAAATATCTCTATTAATATTCCACAAGAATTAATCAGACTGTTTACAAGTAGATCTACCACTAATAAAACCATATTGGTGAATTTAAAAAAAAAAAGTTTAAAAGTATGCGGTAGAGTCACGTTGCCAGCAATGGCAACACGCATGGGCAGACTCGACCGGATTGTTACCACCCCCGGCATTTAACACCGGCGTTAGGTAGTGGCTTTGGCCACTGCGTTTGGCATTAGGTAATGCCGGGCCCATCCACATTAAAAGACGGCAACGCTCCTGTAGCTCCTCTGGAGTTACACGGGGCCGTGGGCGACGGAGATCACTTACCATAAGGTGACCCGTATGCTCGTTTGCCGTCTCTTCCATAAAAAAAAATCAAAAATCTTCTGAAGAACTAATGATTCAAAAATTTTACGAAAACAGGGACTGTATGAATATTGGCTTACAGTTCTTAACACCTATCAATGTTATTAAATTCTGGGACAACTTTTGCAATCCCCCAGTTCATAGGAAAGATTAAACTTTACCAGAGTTTATTAAATAAAGAGAAGATAAATAATAATTGTATTGTATTGTAATAATGTAATTTGTCACACTTTTGATTTTACTAAAGCCTTAGACAAGTCAGATTTTTTTTAAGGTATAAAATCCCTTTCAGTTCGAATGCATGTTCGGTGGATATATAACGCGTCCAAGGTGATTTAAGTTTAACAGTTTTGTTAACAACAGAACCGGTTTAAAAAGTGAACATCTTATCGTCTTTTGTGCATCAACTGAGGAATCATAATGAACTTTATGGGTACTGGCTAATGAATCTATTTCGGTTTACGATGACTTAACAAATATTAAATGCAATGAAAATAATATAACACTTTTAGATAAAAATATTACAGAGAAACAAACACATTTAGTGGATAATAGAAAAGGTGTTGAGATGAAACAAGAAAATGTATATGACTGGCAACACGTGTCAAGGCGTCCAGGGATAAAAGTTAGGCCGCAACAAAATTTAGAAGACGATTTAATACAAATATGTGTACGAAGTAATCAAGTGTTACCTAAGCAGCTTGCGTTGGCAAAATTATTACGTGATAATAAAATTATAGATATTATTAAAGTAAAATATGTTATTAACTATAAAATGTACATTACTTTGAATAGAGAATCAAGTGCAGAATTATTCTTTTCCTGCAACACCTTCGCAAACTTAGGTTAGCGGTGTCAAAAAACTTTTGAATTAGGAATATCATACGGAATCATTAAAAATATAGATTTAGATTTATCTGATGAAGAATTGATGAAAAACTTACAAAGTGATGTGAAATTATTTCAATTAACCGCCTTAAAACAGACGAAATAAAGGACAATGGGTAGAAAGCGAAACTCCCAAATTGATGTTCAAAGGTTCTAGTTTGCCTGCGTATGTGTATATATTAGGTTTGAGGATTAGAGTAGAACATTATACATATCCAGTGACACAATTTTTGCGTGTGGTAGAGTCACATTGCTAGTAATGGCAACACGCATGGGCAGACTCGACCGGATTGTTACCACCCCCGGCATTTAAGACCGGCGTTAAGTAGTGGCTTTGGCCACTGCGTCTCGCATAAGGTAATGCCGGGCCCCGGTGCCCATCCACCTTAAAGGACGGCAACGCTCCTGTAGCTCCTCTGGAGTTACTCGGGGCCGTTGGCGACGGTGATCACTTACCATCAGGTGACCCGTACACTCGTTTGCCGTCTCTCTCATAAAAAAAAACAATGTTTTAATTGGTCACACAGCCAAATTTTGCCCTTCTAAAAAGATAATTTGTCCGAAATGTACTGGGAACCATTCAGATTGTGAAGTCACTATTTTTATTTATTTTATTTATTTATTTATTTTATTTATATATTTTATTTATATATTTTATTGCACACAATATCATAACAGTTCATATAACTTAAATAACTAAAATAATGTGTGCAATGGCGACCTTATCTATAAGTGATCCCTTCCAGGTAACCATTAAGCTATGATAAAATATAATTTGAAAAAAATGTGCAAAAAAATATCCTAGGGAGTCGGATATTATATAAATTTTTTTGAAATATATATACAGATATAAAATATGTAGACATACATATAATTAGTAAAATACATATGTTTATACATAAACATACACATACCTATATAATAAATACATATATATATATATATATATACATATAAATATCCACTTAAAGTACATTCCATATATAAATATATACATACAATATACAGCATGGTCAGACTAAGAGCCGCATTGTAGGTAGAATTTTTTAAGTCTGCGTTTAAATATATCTATAGTCTGGGAACGTCTAATGCCAACGGGCAGAGCATTCCACAGTTTTACTGTTTTAACAGTCAAAGAGTCTCCATGGCATTGCGTGTGGGATAAAGGAATTTCAAGGAGATTATTGTTACGGGAACGGACATGCTGGGAGTGAAGGGTATTTGCCTCTAAGAACTTAAAACGTTCTTTGAGGTACAAAGGAGCGCTGTGATGGTAAAGGATAGTGTAAAGGAGGGTTAGAGAATGTAGGTGCCGCTTGTCTTTTACGGTTAACCATTTGAGCTGTTTACGGTATTGTGTTATATGATCATATTTCCTCAGTCCAAAAACAATCGTATAATGAGATTTTGCATCCGTTCGAGTTTATTGAGAAGTTCTTTAGATAAATCTAAGTAGCATGAGTCAACATAATCTAATATAGGAATGAGAAAAGTTTGGGCTAAAGATATTTTACTTTTTATAGGCAAAATATTAATAGGCCACTTTCTCAGACTTCCTACGGCGCAAAAGACCTTACGACTAAGTTCGGTAACTTGAGGCGACCAGGAAAATGTACTATCCATTCTGATTCCCAAATTCTTAACACATTAATAGTTAGAGCCTATTAAAAAGGCTCTATACAAACATTATCAAGTAAGATTGGGGGAAGAGGAGATTTTATTTTTGATAATTGTTTTCAGTGACCAAACATACATACTTTCGACTTACTTGGATTTACAGATCGCCCAAACGACTTACTCCAGTCACTAATGATTTGAAGATGGGAATTAATATCATTTATCGCTCTGGGTATGTCGGTAAGAGAAGAAGTGGTATAAATCTGCAAATCATCTGCATAGAGATTGTATGATGAAGTCATGTGTTGAGTTAACGTGTTAATGAAAATGGAAAAAAGAAGCGGGAACAGTACACCACCTTGTGGAACGCCTGCGCTAACTATATGTTGTGATGATTGCTTCTCGTTAAGTTTAATGTGTTGCGTGTGGCCATGTAGGTAAGAAAAAAACCAAACAGTAGTTTTTGGGGAAAAGTTGATGGACCTTAGAATAGCTAAAAGGATGTCAAAGTCTACTGTGTTGAATGCATTAGACAAATTTAGTATAACAAGTACAGTAATTTGCTGAGTGCCGTTCACATACTTTGTTGAGTGCCGTTCCTGTGCTATGCCCAGGTCGAAAGCCGGATTGAAAAGGGGACAGGATGTTATTATTGTGTAGATACTGATATAATTGCTCATGTACTATACGTTCAAGAACTTTAGAAAGAAAAGGGAGCTCATGTACTATACGTTCAAGAACTTTAGAAAGAAAAGGAAGTATAGAAATTGGACGGTAGTTTGCAAAGGAAATGGGGTTGGGGTTTTTAAATGTGCTTACTGCTCTGGAAATCATATAGCTTTGAAAAAAATATATCCAGTCAACAAAAAGGAAAGAAAAATAAAAGATATAATGTCCGAATTTAATTGTTCATATCAAAAAGCCATAACAATTTATGTTCCGTCATCTCCTATTTCTATTACCGAATCATATAAAGATCTCATAGATATCCTACAAAAACATATACATATATGCTTCTACATTATTGGGCGAACCATCTCTTAACACTGAAGAGCATCAAGCAGACAAACTTATTGAACAATTACAAAATAATAATTCATCCGTAAGTAAAGCTTCAACAAAGAAAAAAAGAAAAGAAACAGCAAAATTAAGAACAAGAAAACATAATTTTAGAGGCAAATGAAGCTATAGAGGATGAACTTGATAATGAGAGTAACGTTGAACCTGATATCACTAATAAGAAAAAAAAATTACAGTGGTTTAATACATAAAATTAAATTAGTTATTTTTAAAGAACATTTAAATTTAAACAGTAAAATAAAAGAAGTATTTCGAATTATAATTGAATAACTGTAATAGCTGCAGATTTTTGTCCGGACTTATCGGAAGTTAAGTGATTTTTCAATAATTTATGTAACAATGTATAATAAGACTGCTAAGAATGTTAAATGAAATATCTTACAGTGAAATTGTAAGAGTCTGGTACCAAAATTAAAAATATTTGAATCAGTTTGATTCAAGATAAGATACATATTGCTGTAATTTATGAAACATGGTTAAATTCAGATATTATTTTGATCATTAAAAATTATAATATTTTTAAACAAGACAGAACCAATTCATACGGAGGACTAGCAATTTTAACACACAAGTCTATCATTACATGTAAAAATGATTATAGTAATTCTAATAATGATGTTGAGGTTGTTAGTGTTAAAATATTGAACTGTTATCAAATTCATTTTATTTACTCTGTAGATTGCCTCAGTAATGCTCGTACTACGCATTATGATTGGGAACATTCACTGTCTTTTGGTGACGCTAAACCCTTAATATTAAGCGATTTTAATACACACATGCGGTACACAATTATATAATGCAATAGTGGACAGTAATTTTATAATATTAAATGATGGAAATACAACACGATTGCAGGTAGTGCAGCATGTAATATACAAGTCAAGTCCAGATTTATCTTTAGTTTCTTCTGATATATTTTTAATTTTGAATGGAGTGTAACTAATGAAGCACTTCGCAGTGATCATCTTATAATCAATATACGTTCATTTATTACTTATTACACAAACTGTATAAAAAAACGAAACTTTAAATTAGCTAACTGAAATGGTTATAGAAAATATGTTAAATCAATATTTACAAATTTTGTTTTCACTGACAATATTCAACAAGATTATGATGATTTCGTAAATTTAATTAATAAGGTAGCCGAAACGTTTATTCCTTCTTTTGAATATTTTCTATTACTGACTAACAAATTTACACCAAAATCTTATTGGACATTAGAATTGAATAAAGCAGTAGCTATACGTCGCATAGCCCATAGAAATTTTCGCCGAAATCCAACTCCCAGAAATTACGATATTTTAAAAGAAGTAATTCAGAATTTTCTAAAGCTTCTTAAGAGAGCACAGATAGAAGGAGGAGGATCAACTTCTTCTTTGGATATGTGGAACCAAATGAGGTGGATCAAAGGACATAAAATGCAACAAAATAATATCGATAAGGTTATAGCTACAAATTTGTTCAAAAAATTATGTCCAGATTTTATATGCCGCAAAGGTCCAAAATTTAATTCATCTAATCAACAACTAGAGTCAAGAATCTCAATAAATGAATTAAAGTATTCAATCTAAAGATACAGCTCCAGGTCATGATAATATAACGTATTTTATGGTAAAAGAATTATCATCTAACGCTCTAATAGTTTTAATAAATATTTACAATAGGTTACTTACAAATGGTTTTGTTCCTAAGCAGTGGCAACACATATCAGTTATACCAATCCCTAAATCTAATCGTAGTATATCAAATGCTAGCGCTTTACGCCCAATATCACTAATGTCCTGTTTATGTAAGATTTTTCATTCTATACTTAATAAAAGATTGAAATGGTATATAGGAAAGGATAACATTCTATATTTAATAAAAGATTGAAATGGTAAAGATTGAAATGGTATATTCTATAGCACACAGTTAAGCTTTACAAAAAACTTATGACTATAGCCTGTTTTCTAGATCTTGATAATTAATTATACAATTATTATAAAATTAATAATTTTATAACTAATCATACAATAATTTGGATATATATTCTTTAGTTAATTTACTTGATAATTTGGAAATTGGTTCCTTAATTTGTAATTTAGCGTAATGTGATTTCGGCTTAGAATAGGATCACCCTGGTACTGATAGTGTCGTAAGAGGCGACTAAAGTGCGTGAGGTAGAGTCACGTTGCCAGTAATGGCAACACGCATGGGCAGACTTGACCGGATTATTACCACCCCTGGCATTTAAGACCGGCGTTATGTAGTGGCTTTGGCCACTGCGTTTCGCATTAGGTAATGCCGGGCCCCGGTGCCCTTCCACCTTAAAGGACGGCAACGCTCCTGTAGCTCCTCTGGAGTTACTCGGGGCTGTGGACGACGGTGATCACTTACCACCAGGTGACCCGTACGCTCGTTTGCCGTCTTTTCCATCAATATATATATATATATATATATATATATATATATATATATATATATATATATATATATATATATATATATATATATATATATATATATATATATATATATATATATATATATATATATATATATATATATATATATATATATATATATATATATATATATATATATATATATATATATATATATATATATATATATATATATATATATATATATATATATATATATATATATATATATATATATATATATATATATATATATATATGGAATATCCTGTCTGAAAGATATCTTCAGATTAATATTAATAATATGATTATTTCTCGTAGAACTTGCATTTTTTTATGTTGCATTAAATCATTTAAATTCAGTAATATTATTTAGATTTTAGAAAAATCTATTAGAAATGAAATGTTGCAGAAATGGAAAAGAAACCGTAAACCATTATTGTTGTCAATTCGTGAGCGTTTTAAAGATCTTGTGCTAAATCAGAATAATAAAATCCATTTCTTTTCTTTTGATACTTGGGATTTACCCAAGTATCAAAAGAAAAGAAATGGATTAAACTATTTAAGTTTAACGCTATCAGAGTAAATATTGATAATTTCAATAAACCTAAACTTACGATAACGATTTTTTGGGTAAACTGCCAACAGTTTATAAATGATAGTTTTATTGGATTTTACAAAATCTTTACAGATGGGTCTAAAACTGGTAATATATCGGGTGCAGCGTTTTATGATATTCAAAATGCAGAATCTATTAAATTTCAAATCAATGAAAATATTTCCATTATACACACAGAATTAATAGCCATTAGTAAAGCATTATCGTATATCTCTAAATCATAACAAATTTGTCATATTTTCTGATTCAAAGAGTTCTCTTCAACATATAGCTCGCTGTACCTTTAATCCTAGATGTATTCCCGTAGCATTTATTATTTTAAAATTAATTCACGATTATGAGAAACAATCTAAATTGGTATTTTTACAATGGATCCCTTCACACATTAATATTTTAGGTAATGAAATTGCTGATTCACTGGCCAAAGAGGGAATTACGGATGGTCTACCAATGGACATTAAACCTGTGTTTTCTGATTGTGTTAATTTAATAAGGAGTTTGTGTTATACATTTTGGAAAGAATATTTTGACCAACTATCTCAAGTTAAGGGTATTTAGTATAGAACCATCCAATCAGAACCTTCTGTGAAACCGTGGATTGATTCTGATTGCCTAAATAGGAAAGATTGCGTGACGTGCTTAAGACTTAGGTTGGGACACATTCCATCAAATAAATTTGATTATTTAATGAAAAAAATAGATTCCCCAAATTGTGTAATTGATGACGTGTATCATGTTATGATGGAATGTATCCATAATGAACCTCTCAGGCATCGCTTATTCGGTGGTAGTCTTTTTTATAATAATGGAAGTATCTGCAACAATATTCTTGCAGTACCAGACTCCGAATTCGCAAATAAAATGTTTTATCTAGTGCAGTTTAAATTTAATTGTAGTTAAGTAATATTAGAATGTCAACATTACAGATGCAGCATAGTCGTTGTAACGACAAAATTATTAAGTAAATAAAAAAAATCCCTTAGGCAACATTATAATGAAATTGTCAATCATTATTCTGAGAGTAAATGAATGTAAACTATCATGCTAATAGTTTAGAAATATTATTACCCTTGCTTCTATGATGTTATTGTAATAGTTTACAAGACTGGCGGAGAGATGTAAGCTGTACAAATAGCTACTTTCTGACTAACTCATCGTCGTATGAACTGTCCCTTTCAATCGTATGTTTAGAAATAATTCGGATGGATACTGCCACAAATACTCGCCCATCATTAAATTTCTTGCAGTCAACTATATCAGGATGCCTTCTATACACCTCATACCCTGTTTTCAGTAAGCTTCAGTTGTAATAATTGTGACAAACATTACTTCTTGAGTATGTATGTATATTTTTTTTATAATATACAATTAGCGAATCTAATTTTAATTTTCATGTTATATTTCTTAGAAAGCAGGGAAGGCAAAAAAGGCAGCGGCACAAACGTGTGACTGTAGTCGACAGGTTGTGGGTTCGATCCCCACTCGAGGAAACGAAAATTGTAATATTTTCAATTTAAATATTTAATGTTTTCATTTCTTTGCTCTATTACAAGGCAAAAACGCGGCATTGAGTTCCGCCACTCAACACGCAATGCCTCAAATTCGGCAGAAAGTGGGGAACGGAAGTGGAACAAAGTGTCTTAACACTGGGTTCCCAAGTTACATTACTTCATACATGCATACCCTGCATACCCTGCCATGTGCGGGATACAGCGTGAATTGATTGGGTGAGTAAATATAAATAATTAATTAACAACCATCAATTAACGTCGATCCAGTTTATATCTTCAGTAACGGTCGCAAGGCCTAATTGGTTTTTAAAAATCATCAAACTCGAACAACCCGTTTGTCGTTGACAATGTCACGTTTTAACAAATTTACATGCTTAAATAGACTGATAAATTCCATAATAATAATATATTAAACAAATCTAAACGAATGACCAATAATAAAATTAATATTTTATCTTTGTTTTTCTTTTTCAGCATCACGCTGTATCCCGAACATGGCGTATAGTAGAGTCGGCAGAGAGAACTTGGGAAACTAATGTTAAGCCACTAGTTTACGTTCCCCATTTAGTATAGAAAAACGCCATTTACAATGTTTTTTTTTAATATTTTTTTTTAATTGTATTCTGCATATGACATAGTAGGCAATGGGAATTGTAGGCACTTCCGTTCCCCGATAGTATTTTACGCTTACTAAAATCAGATATGTTATTTTCAAATAAATATAGACCATTTATGCGCGAGAGTATTTTTTGATGATAAGATAGATGCTGTGATAAAAGTAATATCACTGCCCTAAAAGAAAGCTGGTTAAGGTAATTTAACACTATTATATACGATGACAAATCATTCAATCTTCACTATCCCAAATTGTATATAATGTAAGATCAACATTATTCAAGCTTTGTTACCATATCTCCATAGAGACTAATGAAACATTTTTTTCTTTCCCCGTTTTTTGTTTATTTCGAAGCAGAATGAAATGGCGGCACCCAACACCGCGCTTTATATATCCAGAGTCGGGGAGCCAAAATATATTAAATAGAAAAAATACCTACACATAGGAAACTAATTAATCTTAATATTTCCTGGACTGCTTATACAAAGAAGCAGCTAAATTCTACATAGTAGTCATAGCTGTACAAACTATTTAATATATCTTTCTATCTATACGGCATCCCGTATAAAGCAGGGTAGACAAGGAACCTGGGAACCTAATATTAAGCTACTCGATCGATCAGGATTGATTTGTTATTTTCATTTTTCCGCTCTAGTACAAGGCAAAACGCGACGTTAAGTTCTACCACTCAACACGTAGTGCCTCAAATTCGGCGAAAATATGGGAACGATAAAAAAAATTGGCCTTTGTATAATAAGTCCATGGAATATAAATAGTTTTTTCTCACATCTTTTTCCGCATAGCGAATGAAATATTTTAGGCTCTGGTAACGAGGCAAAAAAAGAGGCCTGTCGTGGCGCAGCGGCACAAGCGTGTGACTGTAACCGACAGGTTCTGGGTTCGAACCCCAGTCGAGGAAATGAAATTTTTAATATTTTCAATTTAAATATTTAATGTTTCATTTCTTCGCTCTGGTAATAAGGCAAAGCGCGGCGTTGAGTTCCGCCACTCAACACGCAATGCCTCAAATTCGGCGAAAAGTGGGAAACGGAAGTGGAACGGAGTGACTTAACACTAGGTTCCCGGGTTTCCTCTGCCTACCCTGCCTCGTGCGGGATACAGCGTGAAGCTAAAAAAAAGGCTAGCTGGATAATAATGAATGGTAATACAAGTTCTTATATTACCATTGCATACTAAGAAAATAATGTCAAAAGGTATTTTTGTCATACACCGTTAAATACGAGATTTATATATGAAAATAATGTGAATTATTATACTGAATATCTCACGTACAATATTTAAAGTTGTTGGAATTGTTGTTTTTAAATAAAAAATATACTTGGGATGGTTTATCTATATCACATTAGGAGTAAAAAACGAATTAATGTTAAAATTAATCTTAGTTCAGTTGTCTGTTAAATATATATAATAAGCCAAAGTCATTTAAAAATTTTATTTTACTCTGTATTTAAGTATAAAATCAGTCTAAAATTAAATTTGTGCATATTAATCAATTTGTTTAAACTTGCGTTGTTACATTAGTTATCAACAATAACTTTGCTTTCAATATAACAAAAACCAATATTTTATAAATTATTATTATATTATACATATTATACCGCTATTTAGAGTTATACAAATTCTGACATTATATAAACACTACATTATTTGTTTCATAAACAATTGAAACGTACAATAACTTCATAAAATATAAAAAAAAAACATCATAAAATAAAAGTAAATAGAAAAAGAACAATACCTGTTTAATAAATGCCGATGAAAACTTCGTCATTGTTTCAAAAATATATATTAATCACAATCAACACTGTGGAATACAATCTATGTAAGGAAATATATTCAAATATATATGATATTACTTTGAACGGGAAGTTGCGAATAAAAATAGTAGATCAGCCAAGAGACCGATGCCTCTTGACCGTCGACATCAACTACATCGGCCAACGTTTATATCTAACGACCTTTACTGTTTTGAATTAAGATTCGTACATACAAAACCATCCAAGTGCGAATTAGATTAGCGCGCGAAGAATTCCGCACCATTATATATAAAAATGAGAAAAAAATCGTATTAGTTGTTTGGGAGCCTTTAAATATTCTGTTTTTTACTATTTTTCGTTATAACGATAACTGAAATACATAATTAGTTCAAAATTGCAACTGTCTAATTATAACGGACATATTGACAACGGAATCTTAGTAATAAAGTCCCGTTTTACCGTTTGAGTACGGAATCCTAACCCAATCCTAACCATGTGAGATGGTTTATACAAATGAAGATTAAATGACAAGGATTACAAATACTATAATATAGCACCTACACGCTAAAGAACTGCTGAATCGGTAAACTCTTATTGAAATGCCTTCTTACACAGTCGAAAGTAATTGCTTCTGATAACTCCAAAGTATAGGTTAAGGTTGATTTAATAATGAAAAACACGTTAGGTATATTTATTTACATATAAAAATGTTGATGAAACAGGTTTTTTTTTGTAAATTTTTAATAAATATATTTCATTTAGCATATCTGAAGGTGTCAATTGAAACTAATATGATAAATATTAACACTTTTTTAATGTATCTATTAGTTTCTTATTTTATTTATTTATCAAAACGTTTTCTATAAAGGCAGAAGGTTGTGGGTTTCATCACCGCTTGAGGCAATAAAATATTTTATTAATGTTGTCAATATCTCGCTCTGGTAAACAGTCAAAGCGCGGCGTTGAGTTTCGAAATTTTATAATCAATATCTCAAGAATTCGGTTGAAAGTAGGGAATAACAGTACATATATCTAATTATTATTAACGTGCCTCAATTAAATGGTTAAATTAGTAGACGATGTATATGAATTTACCTAATCATGAGTTAATGATGACTAATGGCATAATGTGTTTGCAATCTTGAGAAAGTTGAACTAAAATACACCAGAACAACAGAAGATATAATTGTAAACAAAATTAATGACTTAATTTTATAATGAAATAATCGCTTCGCACAATAATGCATTTTGCATGTACACTATAACACTTCCTATAGCAATTCTATTTATCTCCTCTTGCCCCGATGTACATAAAACAGAAAATCTAAAAAATAATATATTTTCGCTTTGGTTGCTCATTTTTTTGTGCACGATTCGTATATTAAAAAACTTTTTAGTTTACCTTTTTATACCGCTTTTTACACGTTTTATTTATGTATATTATACAGGGCTCCGCTCTATGTCCGCTTCGCTCACCAGTCCCCGGCTTGCAATAACCACAACGGACAAATTTACTTTAAAAATAAATAAACACCCCGACATCGTTATTTATATTTTTATATAACAAAAAGAAAAGCTAGACGTATGTTGTGTTATAACAAAACAAATTTAATAACGTAACGAATGTAGGCAGCCATTTAGTAATTATAGCTGCCCTTTTATACGTATTTTACCGTTTAATTAATTTTAAACTAATATGTTTAGCTTGTCACCTAAAATATTGCCTTTTCATTTTTGTGTTTATGTAATTTTACTTACCAATAACTTGATTGATGGATTTTATTGACATCTTCACACTATATCATGCAAACAGAGGGAACCTTGAGTTACTCTTAAGACACCCCGTTCCCCTCGCACTTCTCTCATTTCAAGACATTTTAAGACAGTACGTGAGTGACTGAGACAACGTTTCACTTTGTATTCTTACCAGAGCGAGGTATTAAAAAAGGGAGATATTTTTTTTAATAGATACTTATTGGCTTTGGCAACTACTTAGCTTCTCGAAATCTATTACTAGACACTTTGATGGTCTTACAGAAGTTCTAAAGCTCCTAACCACCATGTAAATTCTGATAAAGCGTAACTATTATAATAGTAGAAGTAATCCAAGGAACACTGCTAATCTGTTCATAGCTCTTCTGTGGTTTCTTAAGTATTCTAAAACTAAGATAATTCCTAAGGCTTGTCGTGGCGAAGGGGCACAAGCGTGTGACTGTCTGTAAACACGATTCGTTGTGGATTCGATCCCAATTTAATGTTTTTAAATTAAATATTAATTTTTTTTTTCTTCGCTGTGATAATGAAGAGAAGCGTTTGTTGAGTTCCGCCACTCAACATCCAAAATACGTACACATCATGCCAAACTGACATGTAACATCAGAAGAACAAAGATCAGCTTCACGCTGAAATGCATGTGAAATTTAGTAAAATATTTATTGTTGTTACATATAATTTTATTTATTGAAAAATTCAGAATCATTTGTCGTTTCATTTTCACGTAGTACTTAAAATACGTTACATTTGTTGTCTTTAAATTGTGTTGATAATAAAAATGGAGTATTATAAATTCTAATGTTTTTTTTTTCATATAACTTTGTATCTTTCTCTGTCCCTGTAAAAATTATCTTAAAAAAACCAGCTGATTAAAACAAAATATCAATCTCACAAAGCGATTCTAATCTTGGTCAGCTGACAAAATCGCAAAAGGACAGATTTCAAGCACTTAAGTCTAAGTAGAACGTTCTCACGAGTCAGATAAAAAGTTTATTATGCCTATTATATCTAAACGTCTCACGTTAAGATGTTGAAGACAATTCAGTGCTCCCAAGATCATAATATCTGTGGAAACCAATAAAGAGTGGCGTAACGCCGCAATTTGCCTTGTTATAACGCTTTTGTTTCTGCGTTTGACTGGGAACTTAATGATCTTAAGACTGGGTTCCCAAGTTTCTGCCTTTGAAACGACTGATTACGGGCACGAATATTATTCTTGGAATGTAGTAGTAGATCATTTGAATTTCATGCAGGATCGTCACTTTTGTATTAAACAATACATAAACATTTTGCTCTTAACTGTTAAGTTGCTCTACTTCTCAGTAGAACCGCATTCTGAGTGGTAATTTTTGGTGGTAATTTTTATGTTCGTTTGTAATTTTTATGTTCGTTTGACAATTTAAAAATGCTTACAAAAATCTATTTCAATAAAGAAGAATTTGAGTTTGAATTTTAATTTGAAAATTAAAAAATATAATCCTATATAGCGCTGTTGGTGACGCAGCAAGGAACTAAAAAGAAGAGAGAAGATAACATACTTGTTTATATATATATATATATATATATATATATATATATATATATATATATATATATATATATATATATATATATATATATATATATATATATATATATATATATATATATATATATATATATATATATATATATATATATATATATATATATATATATATATGGAGAATTGATGCTACTCTCTGCCCTACTATGCAAGGTGAAGCACCAGTTAAAAAAAGTAGTGTCTACCATGGAACACGCGATTTACACGAGTTGAATGGATATATAACAAAGTAGCATACAAAGGACATCCTCTCATATGTCCTCAAGACTCGCACAATTGAAAATTAAATTTGATTGTAACTCGTAACAGTGTAGTGATATGTGGTTATGTAAAACTCTTTGTTAATCCTAACTTAATTTAAGTTTTTTTTAGCTGCACGCTATATATCGAACATATCAACGGAAGCAGAGGGAACTTGGGAACCTAGTGTTAAGACATGTAAGTTTGTATAAATAAGTAAATAAAATAAGTCTAATAAAGATATTTTCGATCTCCATTTTTCGCCAAATTCATAGAGGCATTACGTTTACGTCGGGTGGCTGAAGTAAACAAATGAAATATAAAATATTTGATATCGAACCTAAAGCCCAGGGCCTCTAATTTCCAAAAATAAAAGTATTATTATATATTCCCTATGATATTTAACATCCCATCCAAAATATTAACTTTTAGAATAAAAGGCATTCGGGGCATCTTTACGTATTCATTTTAAAGAATCATGAAGACACGCGTCTACCCCTACCCCAAAAGCCGGCAACCATCAGGTGACCCTTACGCTCGTTTCGGCAGAAGGTGTGGAAAGAAACGGAGTGTCACTACACTATGTTCCGAATTTCCCTCCGCCTATCCCGTAATGTGCCAGTTAAAGCGAAAAGCTAGATAAAAACTAATTATCTTATCTATCTAGTATCGATTTCAGACTACATAATAGCCTATTACGAAAAATAATAACTCTCATTATAATTGTTATAATAACTTCCTACATATTCCATAAATGTCTACTCAAGTGTAATAACGATGTTTATTTCCGATAATATCAAAATATATTTTTTTGTTAGCTTCATGCTGTATCTCACACGTGGCAAAGTAGGCAAAAGGAACATGGTAATCTAACACACTGCCACAAAGGTTACCAAAAAGACATTTCCTGACCTTACTTTCTATCGAACTTTGGAACTACGGCTAACGTTACCCGGGCAAGGAAATGATAATATATTTATATTTTTTTTCCTCCGAGCGGGAATCGAACCCAAAACCATCGCGTTTAAAGCCATGTACCGCTGCGCCACGTTGGCCTGAATTCAAAGTATTAAAGAATTCCATAAAGATAAAAATAAAAACGAAAACCGTTGGATATCTATAATCATATCAGTAGCAAAACACGTGCGTTGTACCTCATTGTTATTCGATGTTCAGTTTACTAAACATCTAAGACAGTTCGATAATGATATTCTATTTAATTATATTGTCGATATTAACGGGACATAATGTAAACGGTATGTGATTTATTTATTTTTTTACCACCACGCTGTACACTCATTTATGGCGAAACTCAACGCCGTTCATTTTGTTATCTTATCTGTGTGACAAAACGAAAATAAATATTTTCCTCAAGTGGAAATTGAATCCAGAACCATCGGGTTTATAACCAAACTTTATGCTGCACTACGACGATCTCTACATAACTTTAATTAGCGAATTGATTTTGCTTTTAGAGAAACTATAATTTAATCTTGCTTCTATATTGAAATATCAGACGTTTATTTCACTTTATTTTGTACTCAGCGGATTCACTTCTGTCTGTAAACACGGTCGTTGTGGATTCAATTACCACTTCGGTGACATGAAAAAGTGCAGCGTTCATCTCCACCACACAGCGTACAAAGTTTTAAAAATTTGATAGAAAATGGGAACCGTCACTGACAGGTTGTGGGTTCAATCCCGACTCGAGGAAATGAAATGTTTAACATTTTCAAATTAAATATTCAATGTTTTCATTTCTTCGCTCTGGTAAAAGGCAAACGCGACGTTGAGCCGCCACTCAACACATAGTGCCTCAAATACGGCGGAAAGTGGGGAACAGAAGTGAAACGGATCCTGCCATGAGCGGGATACAGCGTGAAGCTGAGTAGTTCTATTTTGTCTCTACGTAACATGCCCTACATATACGTATAATAATCTAAAAAAAAATATACTTAATGTTTGTAAGCTAATTCCATTTTGTTCCAGCACAATTAGAAAACTTTAAACAAAAATCCGAGTATGTGACTGTAAGAGAAGGAGCTCATATGTTTTATTGGCTATTCTATACAACAGCAAATGTGGCAAATTATACTGAAAGGCCATTGATAGTCTGGCTGCAAGGCGGTCCCGGGGGCTCGTCCACGGGTATAGGCAATTTCGAAATTCTGGGCCCTCTCGATCTGTCGTTACAAGAGAGAAACTATACCTGGGTTAGTTATTATATTTATATTAATTTGAAAAGTTGAGTCCTTAGATGACATTTACAATACTTTCCTAAATTAATGAAGTACCTACAGCTGACTGTAAATGCTACGATTATAAGTTTGATTCCCATTTAGGGCAAATAATTATATTATTTTTTTCGCTTCGGGAACAAGATAAAGCGAGAGGTTCCGCCATGCATGGCCAACAGAGTATCTGCATGGCCAACAGAGTATCTTACCACTTATGTTAATTCTATCTACATACATATTGAAGCTATACTTATAATATATCTGTAACTGATCTGTCTGTACATGTAAAATATATACAAAAATGTTATAGGGGACGCCTATTAATGAAAAAAGTAATTTTTTACATTTTTATCTGTTCCTATGTCCGTCTATGTTGTTTTCGCTTTTACATATATTTTATTGTTTTATTTATTGTCTTTAAATCAGTTGGTAAATAAAAATGTTACGTCTATTGAAAATATTCCGTTTGACAAAATTCCTACAAATATATTCATTTAGCTGAAATTTTAATGTTTATTCTAATGTTTAATATCATTTTACATAGGTATATTGTCTTAAAAATGATAATTTAATCAGAACAAAAGAATAGTCGAGATTAGTAAATAAAATAGTTAAATTTAAGCGGGCAAAGCTGCTATCGGGTCAATTTAATACTAACATCGACCCTTACAATATTTGCCAACACATTCATATTTTAGTGATAAGTGAATTTGAACAAAAAATACAGTTTAACTTTTATTCATAGGTGAAAAACTTTAATGTAATGTTTGTGGATAATCCTGTTGGGACTGGCTTCAGCTATGTAGACGATCTAAGTTACTTGACGACTACGAACGACCAGATAGGTACGTACATATTTTTATCTTTAGCAATTCATATTATCTTCTCCAAATAGTGTTAATTAAGGACATGCTCGTACTAGGTACTCGTAATTACTATTGATGAAATAATGCAGTAGCGGATTCAGATACAATGTTTTGCTTATGTATTTACAAATGAGAAGCTACAATCATTGAACCAGTACTCGTCCACAACATTGTCCGTAATGGGAAAAATAGTTGTTTTTTCATGATATTGAGATATTTCTATAAATACTTTACACGATATGAAAATACGAACAAACGATTTTTAGTTGTCTATTTTTTGTTGCCTTCGGTCAAATTTCCCGAACAGCTTAATTGAATGTTATGGGAAATTCACTGGAAAATAGAATGAATTGTGGAGCAAAAACTAGGCTATTTTTTAAATCGATATTCCTGTGGGATCAGGATTTACCCAGAAAACAGTTCACAACGCGCAGTATCGTAATACAATTTTACTCAAAGCAAGATAAAAGACATACAAATAAGTCAAACGAAATGTAACATATATATAAAAATACAATTAAAATTGAGATGTCCATCTGAAATTCATTTTTTTTGTCTGTTCTTCTGTTTGCACGTGCTAATCTTCGAAATTGCTGAAATTTTATGGGACTTTGACTATGGGAATTCGAGAAATTGTAGAGCAATATACAGGCTAGTTATTATCCAAAACTTTCCGCGGAATTTAAATTTAGGGAAGAAAATATGTTCACCGCACGCCACAAACACCTATCTGTCTAGATACATTTGAAGTAATCAAACATAATATTTGTCTTTTTCATGTAAACAAATAAAATATCAAAAGGTTTATAATTATAATTAATCTAGAGTACAGCTGTATACATACAACCCGGGCGTCCCCGAGTCCAGTGACGCTGTAAAGGCAATGGAGCCAGCAGCACATTGCTCAATCCAACCACCCAAAACGTACACTTTTACTCAAATTACCCCTAAATACACTTAAATAATATTAAGTAATCCGATCGTTCCGGTATATGAAGCCGGGGACGTGCCGTTAGTATACTACATTATACTTATTTAATATTACAACACCAAATAACAATACAATTAACGATGTTAACTTATTTATACAGCATTAGATTTCGTTGAACTAATGCGAAAGTTCTATCAATCCAATCCCGAGTTTGAGGGGACACCACTTTACATTTACGGGCAGTCGTACGGTGGGAAGATGGCGATTGACATGGGTATCCGGATGCATGAGGTACTAACAGTCATTTAAATAATTAATTATTACAGGCAAGAGTATATAGAGGCCTGTCGTGGCGCAGCGGCACAAGCGTGTGACTGTAAGCGACAGGTTCTGGGTTCGATCTCCACTCGAGGAAATGAAATATTTAATATTTTCAATTTAAATATGTAATGTTTCATTTCTTCGCTATGGCAATAAGGCGAAGCGCGGCGTTGAGTTCCAACATTCAGTAGAAAGTGGGGAACGGAAGTGGAACGGAATATCTTGACACTAGGTTCCCGGGTTCCCTCTGCCTACCCTGCCTCGTGCGGGATACAGCATGAAGCTAAGAAAGAAAGAAAGTCTTTTATTTATTTTGAAGGGCTTGCATTAATTATCATGACTAGATTAATACCTAAATGTTTTAATTTTATATTGAGGTAGACATTTACTGCTTAATAACTAAACTTAACTCATTTGCCTTGTATTTTCCATAAAAAATGCTATATCATGATATTATGTTTTTTAAGTAGAGCCTCTTAATATATTTAAGAAAGTTATGCCAACTGATTTTCCGTTGAATATTACATACATCGACGAGGGCTGCATATTAAATTATTATTGTGACAAATAAATTAATGTTATAAATAATTTAGTTTTTTCATTTACTTACACAAATAGGCAGAAATGGCTGGGAATATTAGTTCTAAATTGCAAGGAATTGCTATGGGTAACGCTTGGATATCTCCAGTCGATTCTACACTTACTTGGGGTCCGTTGCTTTTAGCAGCTGGCCTTGTAGACCAAGCTGGGTATGAGGATATTCAAAGAAATGCTCGAGAAGCTGAACGACTATTCAATGAAGGCTTATACGTTAATTCAACAATGCAGTGGTCAGCTACCCAACGAGCTGTATTTAGAGCAACAACGAACGTAGACTTTTATAATATTTTGACCAAAATGCAAGTGGATTTGCCCGATACGTTACGAAATGCTTATGGTATATACGATTTATTTTAAATCTTTTTTTTCTTATTCTCACAGCTTCACGATGTATTTCGCACATGGCAGGGTAGGCAGAGGGAACTTCAGAATTTAGTGTTGAGACACTCTGTTGCACTTGTGTTCCCCACTTCCCGCCGAAAACTGAGAGATGAAAATAAACGTCACTCTTTGCGTTGTTGCCAGAGCGAAGAAATGAAAACATTAAATATTTAATTTGAAAATATTTCATTTCCTCGAGTGGAGATCCAACTCACAACCTATCTTTAACAGTCACACGTTTGTGCCGCTGCTCCACGACAGGCCTTTTTTCTTACTTATTTGAAGTGCATTTTTATAAACGTATTATATCACCGAGGCCGTCGTTGCACAGAAGCACAAGGGTGTAACTGTAAACGTGAAAGGACATAGCACCCACAAGATTGAATCCCAACTCGAAGAAAATAAATACTTAATATTTTCTAATTACATGTTTGTCTGTTTGTCCGTTTTTGTGGTGTTTTTCAGATTAAACTTTTTTTGAATATTTAATATTTGTTTAATTACGTGAATATTTTGTTCGAAAAATTGCTAATGTTTTTTTTTTATTCATTTAGCTGAAATTATTGTTTCAATATATAAATACTGCCTTAATAGTAGTAATTTTATTAGAACTGGAATTGAGATGAGTAAATAAAAAAGCGTAACTCTAGCGACCGAAACCGTAGGCGGGTCGTTTGTAGTAAATAAAGTATAAATAATAAGTATTACTTTTTTCCGCTTCATGCTATATACTGCACATGGCAGACTAGGCAGGGGGAACTCGGGAACCTAGTGCCAAGAATCTCTGATCCATTCCCCACCTCATAATTATTAGTATATATTATCTTGTTGTCTAATAGTTAATGCATAAAATGTAATATCTACGCAGAAATATCTCGAAATATGATGATTCGTGACCAACCCTACTCCGCGCCCGAGGGACAAGAGTGGGATCTCGATGTCTTAATGAATACTAAAGTGAAAGAGTGGCTGAATATCCCCGAAAACATCACATGGAGCTCTCTATCGGACACTGTTTTCGATTATTTAAGGGAGGATTTCATGAAGCCCGTCACTTTAAATAGTATGTATATAATATATAATACGTACCTAATATATAATATGTAATAAGCTTCACGCTGCATCCCCCATACGTTGGAGTAGGCAGAGAGAACCTGGAAACCTAATGAGGTTATGCGTGTGGAGTGGCCGAACTCAATGCCATAGACAAGAAAGAAAAAAACATAATATTCAATTTCCGTCGAGTAGGGATCGAACACGTAAATTGTTACCCTACGCCGTGACAGGACAGTTTAAAAAAAAAAACAAATAATGTATATTTATTGAGTTCGACTCATAACTTTGAATCAATATCACTAAAGAGAAACCAATCTCGTAGACAAAAGTAAACATTTTATTATCAAACGAAAATAAGTATTGTTTACTGTAATAAAAATACATAGACTTTTACTAAAAACGTTTCTCCTAAAGAAGAATTCAATGTGTATATATAAACATATAAATTAAATATATATTCCCTGAATATATATTTAATTTTGAATTTTCACATTGAATTCTTTCCAGGCCTGTCGTGGCGCAGCGGCACAAGATTGTGACTGTAACCAACAGGTTCTGGGTTCGATCACCAGTCGAGGAAATGAAATATTTAATATTTTCAATTTAAATATTTAATGTTTCATTTCTTCGCTCTGGTAATAAGGCAAAGCGCGGCGTTGAATTCCGCCACTCAACACGCAATGCCTCAAATTCGGCGGAAAGTGGGGAACGGAAGTGGAACGGAGTGTCATAACACTAGGTTTCACTTTCGTTCCTTCTGCCTACCCTGCCTAGTGCGGGATACAGCGTGAAGCTGAAAAAAAAAAAAAAGAAAAAAGAAAATAAAAGACATATATATATATATATATATATATATATATATATATATATATATATATATATATATATATATATATATATATATATATATATATATATATATATATATTATATATATATATATATATATATATATATATATATATATATATATATATATATATATATATATATATATATATATATATATAATATATATATATATATATATATATATATATATATATAATATATATATATATATATATATATATAATATATATATATATATATATATATATATATATATATATATATATATATATATATATATATATATATATATATATATATATATATATATATATATATATATATATATATATATATATATATATATATATATATCTATATATATATATATATATATATATATATATATATATATATATATATATATATATATATATATATATATATATATATATATATATATATATATATATATATATATATATATATATATATATATATATATAAGATTGTGACTGTAACCAACAGGTTCTGGTTCGATCACCAGTCGAGGAAATGAAATATTTAATATTTTCAATTTAAATATTTAATGTTTCATTTCTTCGCTCTGGTAATAAGGCAAAGCGCGGCGTTGAATTCCGCCACTCAACACGCAATGCCTCAAATTCGGCGGAAAGTGGGGAACGGAAGTGGAACGGAGTGTCATAACACTAGGTTTCACTTTCTTTCCTTCTGCCTACCCTGCCTAGTGCGGGATACAGCGTGAAGCTGAAAAAAAAAAAAAAAGAAAAAAGAAAATAAAACACATATATATATATATATATATATATATATATATATATATATATATATATATATATATATATAAATATATATTCCCTATACATAAACATATAAATTAAAATGTTCTGTCGTGCCGCAGAGGCGCAAGCGTGCTATTGGTAAATTTGATTGGAGACGTAAATGGAATATTTAATATTTTCACTCTGGTAACAAGGCAAAGCGCGGGGTTTAATTCCGTCGTCCACCATGTAATGACTCAAATTCAGCGGAAGTTGTGGAACGGAACAAAATGTTTTAATTCTAGATTTCCAAGATCCCTCTAATTACCCCGCCGTGTGCAGGTTACAGCTCGAGCGCTGAAAATGTGTTTGTTAAGGTACGAATAGTATTTAATATGTTCAGTACCTAGTCCTATAAAGATATTATATTATGATTTTAATTTAATCTTCACGCTATATCCCGCACATGGCAGGGTAGGCAGAGGAAACTTGGGAACCTATTAAGACATTCAGTTCCGTTTTCCACGTTCCGCCGAATTCGAGGCATTGCGTGTTTAGTATATTACAAAATAATTTAAAAAAATATTCCTAAAGATGAAAATAATAACGAAAGACAAATATATTTGTTCTTAAACAACGTCTATTACGTTTTGTTTTCAGTCGAGAAGCTTCTAAATGAAACGGACATTATCCTCACTAAGTACAACGGTAATCTCGATCTAATTTGCGATACGCCTGGTGAGTACTTAGTTCATACTTAATGTTAAGGCGTATGTTTTATATAACTTTCAAATTACATTGTTATTCTAAATAACAAGATGAATTTTTTGCAAATGTTAGTATATAAAAACCTAAATGTTAGTTTTAACGAAAAAATAGGACAATTCTTCCATAGAGAATACATTCACTACCTAGATTATATGTTGAGGCCTGTCGTTGGGCAGCGGCACAAGAGTGTGACTGTAACCGACAGGTTCATTTCTTCGCTCTGGTAATAAGGCGAAGTGCGGCGTTGAGTTAAGCCACTCAACACGCAATGCCTCAAATTCGGCGGAAAGTGGGGAACGGAAGTGGAACGGAGTGTCTTAACACTAGGTTCCCGGGTTCCCTCTGCCTACCGTGCCTCGTGCGGGATACAGCTGAAAGATATAAAAATAAAGAAAGATTATACTTATAGTAAATAATGAGATAAATTATGTAGTATTTTTTATTTACAATAGTTTGTTTGTTTTTAAACGCATTAGCATAATCTATTCATATATTTGTATGTTCAAATGTCACTGAGTCAAATTATTTTAGGTCAAATCCTTTGGGTCGACCGACTTCAGTGGCCTGGTGCGGATGAATATAAAAATGCTTCACGACAACCTATATGGGAGGACGATAGACTTGAAGGCTATTACAAGTCTTATGGAAATTTTAGATTCTTCTGGATCAACAAAGCTGGACACAGCGTAATTATTATTTGCTTTAAATTATTTTGTAATTTTTAAAATCGGTTAGTTGCAAAATTCTTCAAGGGATTTTTTTTTGGTCAATTGAATTTATTTTTTAGCTTCATACTGTCACACTCAGTCTCCATTTAGACACTTCCGTTCTGCACTTTCCGCCTAAGAAGGCATTACGTGTTGAGTGACTAAACTCAACGCAGTACTTTGCCTTGTTACCAAAAAAACAAAAATATATGGTGGAACTTAACGCCGTGTTTTGCCTTGTACCAGAGCGACGAAATTATAACAACAAATATTTAAATATAAAATTTTAAATATTTTATTCCCTCGAGTGGGGATCGAACCCGCACAACCTGTCTGTTACAATCACACGCTTGTGGCGCTGCGCCACGACAGGCCTCATATTCATTTGTTTTTTTCTAAAATAAATTCAAATAACATAAATTATACACCAAGTGAGAAATATTATATTTATTATACTTATTTAAAAATCCACTATTGTACAGGTGCCGAGGGACAATCCAGCAGGGAGCAGAGCTTTCCTTCGTGACATGACATCATTTGGTTAAACTAAATTCATTGTTATGTTTTATTAATTAAACACATTAATAAACATAATAAGTGATATTTTATATTTTATCTTTTTCTTTTTATTTCAACTTTACGATGTGTTGTGATAAATCGTAAAGTTGGCAGGGTAGACTAAGGGAACATGGGAACCTAGTGTTAAGACAGTCCATACACTTCTCCACTTTCTGCTGAAATTAATATTTCCTTCGAAAATATTAAATATTTAGTTTATTCTATCCCCATCGAATCCACAACGTGTCACATTTGCAGTCACACGCTTGTGCCACTACGCCACGACAGGCTTCATATATTTTAGTTTTATTTATTAAAAAAATATTTTAATATGAATTCTAATAATGTAACCGTTACTAAAAAAAGCAGATTAATTTATTAGTTGTTGCATTATAACAAACACTTTTCAAACACGGATGTAAACTCGGATGTAAAGTCGTAGTTAACAGGAAAGATGGCGAATGTTATGTAAAAAAAATGACCTTAATTTGTATGTTATTGTGTCGACAGCGAGGAAGTATTTCGCAAATGTAGAAGAGGAAATGCAAATGACAAATTACTATATTTTATTAAAGTATTTTTAATTAAAACAGAACTTCATGAGAAGAGAGTAATACATTAGCTTTTCAAAGGATTGTATTGGAAATGTTATTTTTAAAATGTTCTTAATAATTCATATATATTTTATTTTTTGTTTAGTATAGTACTAGCGTTGTGGCCATCGTGGCTGTGGCAACTGTAAACGCTGTAACGCGTTTGTGGGTTCTATTCCCACTCGTGGGACAAATTAATAATAAAAATAATAATCGTTCTTGTACCAAGGGAAAGCAAAGCGTTGAGATCATCTATTCAAAAGGCCCAAGAATTTGGCCTAAATTGGGAAATAAAGGTGTCAAATCTTGATTTTTATTTTCATAGATAAAGGCAGTTTTTTAACCCATTATATATAAATTATTATTGATCAACTGGCACAATAACAGGGCAAACAGAAAAAAAAATATTATTTCCCTAATCAAAATAGGTACTGTAGGTATCATAAGCTACCGTCAGCATAAATTACCCAATATATATAAATAAAGATAATAAAAATGTGATATTAAACATTATTAACACCACTATATAGATAATAATTATTTTTATCTACTATATGACAACCAATAATATTGTATCATCTATATCAGTTGATAGTTATAATTTGTCAATATCGCCTTATAATTCTGCAATTTCTTATAATTTTTGTGTATATTTAATTTTCTGTGTGCTTTATTATGATAAAAAAATAATATAACATCACGTGTGCCCAACAACGAAAAAATAATAATATGATTATGGTTCAAATTTCTATTTTTACAGATACAATTTTTATTTATATATTTTTTTTTATAGCTTCACGCTGTTTCCCGCGCGAGGCAGGGTGGGCAGAGGGAACCCGGGAACCTAGTGTCAAGACACTCCGTTCCACTTACGTTCCCCACTTTCCGCCAAATTTGAGGCATGTTGTGTTGAGTGGCGGAACTCAACGCCGCGCTTTGCCTTATTACCAGAGCGAAAAAATGAAACATTATATAAGAAATGAAAATTTAAATAAAATATTAATATTTCATTTCCTCGACTGGGGATCGAACCTATCGGTTACAGTCACACGCTTGTGCCGCTGCGCCACGATAGACCTCTAGAGGGTACAATTTTTATGAATGTTTTTTTAAGATTTCGTTAAAATAAATATTGTCTAAGTATATTTGCTAGTTTATTAAAAAATTAAAACGTTAATGAAAGTAATAAAATTATTATATAAGAAAATATGTACATATATTACTTTTTATGTTCATACAAGCATTTTTTATTAAAAATCGATGTTCGTAAGTTAATTTTTAGCTTCGTGCTGTATTCCTTATATAACAGGGTCGAATATATAACACTTTCTGCCGAATTCACGAAGCATTGCATGTTGAGTGGTAGACTTCAACGCCGCGCTTTGACTTGTTACCAAAGCTAAAGATTAATTAAGTTCTCGGAAGATTTTTTGGTAACAGTAACAATAAAGTTTAATATATAACTTTTTTTTTTAAATGTGAAAAATAAATATGTGAGATATTCTTAAAATTTGTATATATCATACATCCATCCATACATTATCCTGTTAAAGTTCACTACTGGACATAAGTCTGATGTTTGCTACAGCGGCCTACATGACGCATTTCGCATTGGAATACTATCAGTTTTGAAACTTTAATCTTAGTCTTTATTGTTTACAATTGATAAGATATCCCAATTGAATGACATAGTTATTATACTGATACAAGTAGCTAAGTGTGAACAGAATTGAGAATCATTAGATCAATAAAAAATATGTCAAAACCTAAAATAATAAGCTTAGCCATTCTAGGTATAATTTTATGTGTTTCTGTGGGAGTTTTAATATGGTGGTTTGTTCGTGCAGACGAGCTTTATACTACGATTAGTAAGTACCATATTATGTTACATATTTTTTTAAAGCAAAACGCTACGTTGAGTTCCGCCACTCAACACGCAATGCCTCAAAATCGGCGGAAAATGGGGAACGGAAGTGGAACGTTGTGTCTTAACACTAGGTTCTTAAGTTCCTTCTCTGCTTACCCTGCCATGTGCAGGGTACAGCGTGAAGCTGAGTAGTATTTTACATTCCGCTGTACATGGACTACACAAATATCACGTTTCGTTTTTAATTCAGATATTTCAATCCAACACACAATCAAAGGAATTAAAGCCTAAACATACTAGTGAAATTATATGGCCTCCTGGCTAAGTCGGGTACAATGGACACATTTATTGGTTTTTACTGGTACCATTATGACAACTATAAAAAAAGGGATATAAAAATTTAATAAACAAAATTTTACATAAGTAATGAACAATATATAAATTTAAAAACACGAGACCAAAACAATTTTAATGAATTAGACAATAGTAAATCATCAAAACAAAACGCTTCTTCTTCTAATTAATATATATGTAAGTTCTTATTGCAAAAATAAGTTCATAACCTTCTAATATACGATTTGCTTATGTTTTTGTTTATCTACGTATGTATACAAATTCTTCTGGTAATAACTCAGTCAATTGAACTGAATCAACATGGCATATTCATGACACTCAAAAAATACCTGAAAGTCGTTTGTCCTTTGGGAAATATAAAGAGTCACTAAAAAAGGACTTAAAAAAATATCCATAGGAACTGGAACCAATGGATTATATTCGTTCGTAAATAGATAAATAAACATTTAATTTACTAGGAGAGTTCATGCTAACGCAAATTAACAAAACGGAACTTAAAAGACCTCCTTTTTGAACAAATACAAAGATGGACCCTTTTTAAATCCAACATGGATCACAAGTCCCATAAGCATCCGTGAACTGCAATATAGTTTCTTTTCAATGTGAAAAATATATAATTATTTGTGCCAACTGACAGGAATAACAGGCGATGGCATTGGCGATCTTGAATATACGTCAGCATACACTAGAATGAATGGCAATGACATGTTTTGGTGGTTCTATCCAACGCTGTCCTCATCCAAGACTGCACGTCCAATAATACTTTGGGTAAATGGCGTTACTGCATCATCATCCAGCCTCCATGCAAATTTTGAAATGTTTGGACCCTATAACATTAATTTAACTAGAAGACAAGATTCTTGGGTATGTATGGTTTATTTTATTTTTTGTTTATATAAACAATGACATATTTATATCATGTTAATAATGGTCTTTTTTTTAATCAAATTATTTAGGATAATTCACTTGCTAATAAGTGACGGCGATAGTCATATTTATAGTGACTTAAATCAAGAAAACTTATAAAAATTATATACTTTCGATATTTTTACAGATCAATGATTATAATCTGCTTTTTGTAGACGCACCAATTGGAACAGGTTTCAGTAAGAGCAGTCTCGCAGACGACCAATTTCCTAATTTAGATAAAAATGGTAATTTTCACCGCATAGTCTTCCAAATTTATATTGAATTAAAATTATGAGCTCATTATTTTTCTAAATTTCAAATTTATTATTAAAATATTGATACTTATTAACGAATACCGCCTGTTTATTTAAAAATCTTATAAATAGTTTTACTGTTGCATATACCTTAACTTCACGCTGTATCTCGCACATGATAGGGATGTCCGTCCCATTCACCACTTTCCACCGAATTTGCGGCATTGCGGCTAGCTATATGGCGGAACTCAACGCCACGCTTTGCCTTGTTACCAGAGCGACGTAATGAGAATATTAAATATATAAATTGAAAATATCAAATATTTAATTTCCTCGAGCCACGACAAGCAACATATACCTTATTAAATAAAATTTCAAACTATGTAATTTCTACAATCTATTTCAGTCGACCATTTGCAACGGACAATTCAATCATTTTACGATGTCAATGAAGAGTATAAGGATTCTCCTCTTTATATTTGTAGTCAAGGAGATGGTGCACAAATCGCTATACCTTTAGCTCTTAAAATACATGAAGTGAGTAATATGAATTATTAGATTGTTACATTGTTAAAATATTCTCAAATACCATTCCACATGGCAGAAAGGTGGGATATACATTCTGAACCTAAAAAAAATATGCTTTAAATTTAATTTTTACGTGAGAAGAAATATACATATTGTATTTTATTTATAAAAAATACACAAACAATTTTTTTCTTCGTGGTCATAAACCCGAATTGGCTTGGGTGACCACTGCAAATGAGCATGTTCAGTTATATAAATATGTACATATACTCGTAAGACTTATAATTATATTAACATTTTAACAAATAGCAGTTAAGGATATAAAAAGATATATATTTTAAGTGAAATTAACGTTAAAATGATGATGATTTTATTAATTTTGGTTTCAAAAAAGGAATGCTACTTACTTTACATGATTCACAAGTAATTATTTCTTATTTTATTCTTAAAAGTCACAAATTTCCGGTACTTATGTACATCATAAAGAATTGCCAAAACCTATTAGAGGCATGTTATTATGGCAAAAATATTATGGTTTTCATTTTGTTAAAATTTGTATTTAATTACATATAAATCATAAGATATACATGTTTTTTTATCAATACTTATAAATAAATCTGTAACTGATGACTGATTTTTTCAATACTTTCTATGGACAGCCATTGGAGATGTATTAAAAAAACTTTATATGAGTCGTTGAGATAAAAAAATTACGATAATTTAAAATATTAGTGCAATTCAAGCGGGCGAAGCCGCGGGCAAATTGCTAATATAATAATACAATCTATTCATACGAGTGATTTTTTATTATACACGATATTCAAATTCTTTACAGAATGGCGACGTATCGGATAATCTTAAAGGTATTGTTCTAGGAAACCCTATTATTTCACCAGCTTTAACTTTGACTAAGCTCGGTTTTTATTTGGAAGAACTGGGTTACATAGACGGAAAAGGAAGGACCGTTATTGAAGACTTCTCAAGTTTGACATCCTCCTTAGTTGAAGCAGGAAATTTTGTTGCAGCGTACAATCAGTTCAATTCTCTAAGACGTTTTGTAAACAATGAAGCTGGCGCTGTGGCCGTTAACTTGGATAATATTGTTGAAAAATTAACTAGAGACGCTAATCAAGGTACTCGTATACTTTAATATTTAATTTTTTCATTTATATTCGTATGTCGGTAGGACCCCTAAAATTGTGTAAGAATTGTGTAGAGTTTATTAAACCTTAGTTTATAATATATTATTAGAAAATTATTGGGAAGTTAACCTTTAAAATTAAAAATCTTCTACAGCAAAAAATCTTCTACATTTTATATTTGTTTTTCATTTGACTACGCTATAATGTGGGTTCGATTTTAAGTCTTGTATTTTTTTTTTATAGCTTCACGCTGTATCCCGCACTAGGCAGGGTAGGCAGGGGGAACTCGGAAACCTAGTGTAAAGACACTCCGTTCCACTTCCGTTCCCCACTTTCCGCCGAATTTGAGGCATTGCGTGTTGAGTGGCGGAATTCAACGCCGCGCTTTGCCTTATTACCAGAGCGAAGAAATGAAACATTAAATATTTAAATTGAAAATATTAAATATTTCATTTCCTCGACTGAGGATCGAACCCAGAACCTGTCGGTTACAGTCACACTCTTGTGCCGCTACGCCACGACAGGCCTCAAGTCTTGTAATTAATTATCATATTTTGCCACTATGGTAGAACAAAGTGCGTCGTTAAACTCTGCCCCTTTCCAAACTATTCAGAAACTTGTTAGCTCCACGTTGTATCCCTCACAAGCCAGTGTAGGCAAAGGGAACCTGAGAACTCAGTATTAAGACACTCCCGTCCCCTAATTTCCGCCTAATTCTTGATTTATGTTGAGTGGAAAAACTCAACGCGAGGTAAAAAATTAAATTTATTAAATATTTTATAATAAATATTTCAACAAAATTGCTACATTATTAAATACATATTAAAAGCGAAATTTCACATCAAATTTATTAGTTTTTTCTAGAGACGAAAGTTACGTTCAAATACAGAACGGTCAGATGCCAGTAACTTTATGAATACTGTAGTGGCGCCTGCTCTCGGTATTCCAGACGATGTCCAATTTGATAGTCAACGAGAAAATGCTATACGAATGTTTATATCCTCCTACATGGTGTCAAATATAAACAAAGGTAAGTTGAAATATTAAAAATATTCTTCTTTAATAAAACTTCTATTCAGCTAAATATTACTACTAGTACTATTTTAAATATCTAATTCTAGCTTGAACAAAATTAAGAAAACGAACAATTATTAATTACATAAGAATACTATATTACGTTGATTATTGAAAAATTGTAACAATAACGTATTTAATTTTTAAATCCAGTGGACGGTACACGATGTATTTGTAAACCTCTTTGTCCACAGTCGAAAATATACTTCGTAACACAAACCTTACTGTAAATATTTACAACGGTAACTTAGATGCAGTCTCCAATACTCCTGGTGAGTTATATTTTTTTCTTAATTAATTAGGTACTTATCTATTAAGTAAGTATATGTACTTACTTATACCGCGCCGTCTGATATAACTGTAAAACCTGTTATAAATTAATTTGTCTGTATCATACGTTCATTTAGTTATTTTAAATAATGTCATTGACATGAAATCGTGTACTCTAATAAGTAATAAGCTCTATTAAGGATTTTATTCGCCAAAAGAAAAATTATACACTTATAAGATCACTTAGGTGTCTGTCCATCAATATCATTTATCTCCTTGCCGCCAAGAGGTATCAAGTTATTCAGGTCTACTGTCCTTTTTCTCAAGGTTTTCCAATACCTGACAGATACGAGTATTTATGGGTCGTTTTTGCTGTTTTTTTGAAAATAATTCAATTTGGCATGAAATAAGATTTACTTTTTTTTTTATAGCTTCACGCTGTATCTCGCACGAGGCAGAGGGAACCCGGGAACCTAGTGTTAAGACACTCTGTTCACTTTTTACCGTTCCCCACTTTCCGCCAAATCTGAGGCATTGCGTGTTGAGTGGCGGAATTCAACGCCGCGCTTTGCCTTATTACCAGACCGAAGAAATGAAACATTAAATATTTAAATTGAAAATATTAAATATTTCATTTCCTCGACTGGGGATAAGATTTACAATACAAGTAAAACAAAGAAACCAAAAAGTGAACATTTATTTCATAAAACAATTACAAACTTCTATTTGTTGTTCATTTCATAAATAATAAGTGCATAGGTACAGACCTCAAACTTAAGTTAAGTTTTATTGGTTCTAACTATTCAAACCATAATGAAAAATGACAGTTGTGGAATTGGTATGGAACCCTCGGTAGACGAATCTGACTCGTCATTGACCGGCTTTTTTTTAATCCTCCTACTTCATATTTATTTTTGCTTAGAATAATTACAAAACACACACAAGATACAAGGCAAAACGCGGCGTTGAGTTCCGCCACTGAACACACTATGCCTCAAAATTCGGCGGAAAATTGGGAACGGAAGTGGAATGGAGTGTCTTAACACTAGGTTCCCAAGTTTCATCTGCCTACCCTGCCATGTGCGAGATACAGCGTGAAGGTGAGTCATAATTACAAAACGTGAACTAAATCATCATTAAGTCATCATTCATATTTATTTTGTACATTCGAATATTTTCACGTACATACCTATCAACGATTATCTCCAGGATTTTGCAAAGTAAGCAAAAACATAACTTCTTATAGATAAGTATTTTTTCTTTATCGCACTTTCAAAAGAGATATTTAAATAGATAATTATTTCGCATCTATTAAAAAATAAACACATTCTTGCAGATAAAATTTGTTTTAATTATTACACTGGGTCAGGTATTTGTTGATGATTTTTCATCATAATATATTTTTATGACACGTTGACAGGTCAACTCGAGTGGATTAATAAGTTGGAATGGTCCGGCCAGTCTCAGTTTTTAAGCGCGCCGAGGGAAACCCTTGTTGTCAACAGCTTAGTCGAAGGATACTTCAGGGAATCAGAAAAGTTACGATTTTATTATATAAACGCAGCGGGGCAATCGGTGAGAAACGTAGAAAATATTAATAGTAAATGACGAAAGGGGATGAGGTGAAAGATATCATGCCTGTAAAGTTTAAGGCTTTGTGATGTTTAAAAAGTTTTTTAATATTTATTTAGACAACGTGTAAATATTGGAACTGCTCAATTTTTAACCAGGAAACTTGTATATGTTTTGTTATATTTTTTTCTTTCCTGTGTAGAACCTAGAAATGTTTTCTCTTTAGAGATGTTTTTTTTTAACTGACATTGTAAATAACTTATATCTTATAAAAGCTGAAGTAAGTAAAGTTTTTATCAATATAAAATTATCGTAATGCTTCGAAACCCAATACAAATAAAAAATATTAAATGCAAAGCCTGGATACATAATTGTAGAGAATTACATACATTAAAACATATATCTTACAGTAGTATTAACAAATTATATTATATTTATATTATTTTTTTTTTCTTTCTTTTAAATTAATTAACTTATTTTTATTTCAAATATTCTTTATTTATAGGCGCCCGTGGACAACTCCTTTGCAGTACAACGAGTGTTTAAACGTATAACTGCTTAAAGTCTTCGCTTATAATAAATTTATAAATAAAATTATCTAGTTATTTTTTTAGTTTTGTTTAACATTTAGAATCGGAAAAACTGTAACTAATAACATCAACTTTTTTAACCTTACATTGGTATGTAAATAATTCTTAAGACTGAAGTAACTTTCAAATAATTAGTATAAAAAAAATAAAATATTTGTTTTTAAATGTTCTTATATCTCACATTATATGTCATACGTATGTTTATACGTCAAATACAATAAGCATTAGCTAATCCTTAAACAAAACATTAGCTCCCCTGGTGTTACACGGGGCCGTGAGCTGTGGCGTGGTGATCACTCTCCATCAGAGGTTATGCCACGTCTTTTCGTCTTTTCCATAAAAGAAAAAAATAGGTATACTACCGTAATACGTTTAAATATAATTAGACATTTTTAATTATTTTATTTTTAGTAGTTTATTGATTTGTCACTATTTCACATCATTTTTTACTCCTCTCAAGTTAAGAATATCTATTATTTTTTTTATATCACTTGCAATCAAATTACATATAGTCAAACAATAAAAAAGCACAAATATATTGTAATTTATTTTACTCAAGAACTTAAGAATTTAAATATAAAAGACAGCTATTAAAATATTAGATTAAAGTATTACTTGTTTCTTTCTCTACTCTGAAATGTTGCTCTGCTGCTCTACAAAAGCTTGCTCCCAAAATAATAATACAAAAATTGTTATAGCTTGGCAAATCTTTTTTTCAATTTTTTTTATTAATGTTACTAAGAAATTTTTCCATCTATATTAAAAGAACTGAAACAAATAATTGTCTTTCACATATATTTTAAATAACAACAATAGATGGCAGCTCTTAAAAAAATACATTTTAAGCTTTAGTATTTAAAAAAAAAAAATATTATGTAGCTAATAAGCACTAAAGATTGATTATACGCAAATTATCTAATAGAAAATATTAGATAAGTCGATATAAAAAAAATGTAAGTCATTTAGATTACTAATAAAGAGTTACTAGAAATATAAAAAAAATTAGACATGTATTATTTTTCATGTTTCCTTTAATTACAACAACTTTTCTGCCGTGGTCTAATATTCCGTGAAAAATTAGGTTTTTTATCAACTAATATACAACAAGACTGATTATTTACCATGCAGAATATACTTACTTTTTAAAGTTATTTATTAATACTACCATAAGATACGGTCCGGTACGCAAATATAATTTATCTACAGATACACAATACATTTTTGAAAATCAACATTTATAGCTGGCAGCACCGAAAGTTAAAGTCATAACTCATAATTTTCTTATCTGTCAACATCAACATTCAATGTTTTGTGATTGATTGATTGAATAAAGTACTATAAAAGTATAAATAAATATCTACGCCTTAGATATTGAGTTGACACCCTCGAAATTCCATAAATTAAGAGCAAACTAGAAATTGTGCATAATAGGATAGAAAATAAACAAAAAGACGAAGCAGGACCGATAATAAATTGTTAAGTAAATTAAGATACAAAACGTTACCGTAACCTAGTGAAAATGGCAGATATTTTAGATATATTAGATATTGAACAACCGGGCGCTTCAGAAATAACCAGGGATAGTATTATACACGGTGATAAAATAAAGAAGAAATATGTTACCGCAAAAGCTGTCCGACGCCCTGAAGGAATGCATCGCGAGGTGTTTGCTTTACTATACAATGATAATAAAGACCTACCTCCATTGCTTCCTACTGATACCGGTAATATAATTCGTGTATTATATATAATTTATAAGTACTATATAAAATAACTACTTTACGAAGTTTTGGTCTTGTTACTACTTTTTAGGTAAAGCCTATAAACAAACTAAGGCTAAACTTGGCATGAGAAAGGCTAGAAAATGGGTCTGGGCACCGTTTACAAATCCCGCTCGTAAAGATAACGCTGTATTTCATCATTGGAAAAGAGCATCTGATGATGCAAAAGAATACCCATTTGCACAATTCAATAAGGTACATTTAGTGAATTATTTTTTTATTTAGCTTTACACATTTCACACATTTATCATCAAATAGAATTTAGTATTAAAACACTCTTTTGTGATCACACATCTTCCATTGAAATGTTGAAATGTTATAATATATTGTGTGTTGAGTGACAATAATCAAAAAACCACATTTGCCATTAAACTCCATTACAAATACATTATAAATATATATAGGCATGTTATCTTAAAATTACAGCAAGTATCAGTCCCATCATATTCAGAATCGGAATATAACCAGTTTTTAAAATCGGAAGACTGGAGTCAAGCAGAGACCGACCACTTAATTGACTTATGTCAAAGATTTGATCTTCGGTTTATAGTAATACATGATAGATGGGACCGTGCGGCTTTCAGGGACAGGAGTGTTGAGGATTTGAAAGAAAGATATTATAATATATGCTCTACTCTAAGCAAAGTAAGTGTTAGTCAATTATATATAGCTATTTATATAATCATAATATTTTGAGGCCTGTTGTGGTTCAAGGACAATTATATGGAACTCAATGCCACAGGTTGTCGGTTCAATGCCTGTTGGAGCAACGCCTCATAGTTCTGATGGAATATTGAAACTGAATGTGTCTTAGTAAATCTTTTTAAATCAAAGTACTTTTTTAAAAAAATATGTTATATTATATTAAAATTATATAACAAATTATTGTATGTATGTATCCTATCATTTATCAAAATCATTTTACTGGTTTAACAGTTACAAGGAAACAAAAGATCTTATTTTTATATTAAAAAAATTGGCTAATTATTACAGGTCAAAACAAATCCTTGGTCGAACTCAGTGACAATGGTGAATGGTGAAAAGAGAGTGTATCACTATGACGCTGAACATGAAAGAAAGAGGAAGGAACAGCTGAAGCGCCTGTTTGACAGGACACAGGAACAGGTAGTTATTTTATTAATTATTTAAAAATTGATTTAGGCTTATGGTGATGCTGAGGCACAATGGTGTGATTGTAAATCCGACAGGTTGTAGGTTCGATCCCTGCTTGGGGAAATGAAACATTTTATATTTATAGAAATTAATAAGTATTTCTATGAATTTTATTATTTTTTTGTAATTTCTTTGCTCTGGTATTGAAGCAAAGCATGGCGTTGAGTTCCATCACTCAATATGCAATTTCTCATATTTGGCAGAAAGTGGGGAACAAAATGAAATGTCTCAACACTAGGTTCCCAAGTTCCCTCTGCCTACCCTGCCATGTGTGGGATACATAATGAAGCTAAACAAAAAATATAATTAATAAATAAATAACAACAGCAACACTGCATTTTATTTAACCGGACTGTAAAAAGTAGGGACTTCATTAAAACATAAATTTATTCATTATCCTGAATGGAAATTGAATTATATTTGATAAATCTTGTTATATATTAATATATGTATTTAGACTATCCTGTTATAGTGGCATGAGTGAAACTAAATACTATGAGTTCAGTTCCCTCTCAGGATTCTTTATTAATAACGACGAGCCCGCGACTTTGCTTGAATTACAATTATTGGGATAAGTAACTGAAATAAAAACTATAACACTATATCTATTGAAAAATGTTGACGCAATTTTGCTAAACAAAATATTTTCAATTGATGTAACTTTTTATTTATAAACCAATAAATAAAACATACGCTAAATGTTGAGGGAAAGGTGCCAAAATATAATAGTGAAGACTGCATTAAAATCTGGTTAGCCGTTTCTAAGATTAGCGCGGGCGTACAAGCAGATATATCCAATAAAAAAAATGTCTTTGATTTTCGCGATTGTTACACATTTTAAATGAAACACTTTTAAACGGATTAATCGCGTATATTGAGTGGTCAATATTTTTGGGCAACCCGACGTTTCGAACACTTTACAGTAGTCCGTGGTCACGGGTAGACTGAGGTGGCATTTGTCTGTCAGTTGATATAATTATTATATCAAACTACCGCCAACTATTTCTTAATTGTCTCGCGATACAATAAAAAAATACTATTTTGGGCCCTATTACATTAAAAACGTTCCCTATAAGTTGTTTTTTTTTTATATATTTTCGATGTACAGACAGTGATCAGTCTCTCCCCATTATTCTCTACCACCATTTAACTAAAAACACCTATTAATACATTAAACAAACACATTTTTAAATCAGATCGAAGAAGAACAAATGCTACTTGCCGAGCTAAAGAAAATAGAAGCAAGGAAAAGGGAGCGTGAAAGGAAGACACAAGATTTACAAAAACTCATATCACGTGCCGACAGCAACAGCGGTGTGGTGAGCGTACAACAGAATGTTGTTAGTGATGTTGTCAACACGCCCACCGCAGCGTCCAATATGGCGAGGAGACACGATAGGAAACTGCACAAGAAGAAAATTACAACCCAACAAAGGCCGATACGCACTGTTGAGACTGTTGTGAGTGTTGTTTTTGACTGTTGTTTTTTGTTTTTTTTTTTCTTTTAGTTTCATGCTTTATCTATACATAATATCTGTATGTATGTAGGTATATAGTAGTGTAGGCAAAGGGAATTTAGAAACCTAGTGTTTAGGTACTCTATTCCCATTACGATTGTCGAGGCGTTGTGTGTTGAGTGGCGGAACTCAACGCCGCGGTTTTTAATCGCGCAATCCAGAGCGAGACAATGAAAATATTAAACGCATCTATTTCCCATTTATCGACATATTTGAGGCATTGTGTGGCGGCACACAACGCTGTCTTGCCTTGTTACCAAAGCGAAGAAATGAAGATATTAAATATCCCATTGCCTCGAGTGGAAATCGAACCTACTACCTATTGTGTTTATAGTTATATATTATATTATTATTACAATAAGATAGCGGCCTGTCGTCGCGCAGCGACTGTTAACGTGGTTGTTGGTTCGATCCCTACTCGAAGAAATTTTGTAATTAGTATCATTTTTAACAAATTTATAGTGTTTCGCCACAATTAATATCATTTTCTCTTGCCAAATGATTGATGATGAATTCTAAGCTTAATTTAATTAATTAATCTTTGGTTTTATTTAATTAATCTCTTAATCTTTGGGTAGAGGAAATTGGTAAAAATCTTGCTACACCGATGCTAGCAACTAAATATTTTTTTAGCGTATGAGACTTTTGACGTCGGTAGATGAGAACGTATAGTTTAGTTGGTCAGAGTGCTTGGATGGTTTCCAAGAAGCACAGGTTCAAATCCCGCTACGTACACATTTGAAACGTTATGAAAAAAAATATTTTTAATATTTTCATTTCTTCGCTTTGGTAATATTTGGTAATAATGAGCAGCGTTGAGCTCCGCCACTAAATCTGCAGTGTCTCGATAATTCTGAAACTGGTGAACGATATGGTCGTATGGAAACAGAGTGTTGTAACACTAGGTTCCCAAGTTCCCACGGCCTACCCTGCTATATGCATTAAGATTGGAAACTGAAAAATCAGTTTTTTTTATTTTATTACAAATTTTATTAATAGTACTTTGGAATCCTCAACCAACAGACAGTGGAGTGGTCCGGTATAAAGTTCCCTGAAGCTCGAGGAACCGGGGTATGGCTGAGGTCTCAACGCATGAAGCTGCCGCCCGGTGTGGGACAACGGAAGACCAAAGCTATTGAACAGGAGTTGAGAATTATGAATATTGGTAATTGGTTTTTTTTTTACTTCAAGCATATATCCTACAGTAGGGTAGGCAGTGGGAGCTTGGGAACCTAATGTTACGACACTACGTTCCCATTTCCACCCTACCACTCTCTCAATTCCTCATACCATGTGTATGTGTGTGTGTATATATGAGAGACTGTAAACACTACAACTTATTAGTTCGATCCCCACTCGAAGATATGAAATGTTTAATATTTACAAATTTAATATCAATTATATTGTCAATTCTACGCTTTGATTACAAAGTAAACGCAACTTTTTAGTTCCGTCACTCAATATGCAATGCCTTAAATACAGCGAAAAGTGGGAAATGCTACGGAGTGTTTCAACACTAGGTTCCCAACTTCCCTCTGACTACCCTACCATGTGAGGGATACATCGTGGAAATGAAAAAACAAATGTAAATATAAAAATCTTTTAATGTATTTTTTTTTTATTTTAATAGATATAGCGCCAACACCAACAGAGGCAATATGCAAGCATTTCAATGAACTACGATCAGATCTGGCTCTTGAGTTAGACCTAAAGAATGCTTTGGCCTCTTATGAATATGAACTGCAAGCCCTAAGGCATCAGTATGAGGCCCTTAACCCTGGAAAGGTAAAATTAATTGTTCTTGATGATTATATAAACTTGTTGCCTTTTTGGGTTTTTCAATTTTAAAGTGTTTTTTTTTTAATATGTGTAAATATATTTAATTTAAATGTAGTGGAATTTGAACACCTGTCTATTAGAAACTGGCTAAACGTCCTTTCTTACCACTAAGCTATATAGTCTTATCAAGCTATTTTGAAATGATTATAACTTTATCACAGCTTATTTATGTTGTTAGAATCTCTGTAGGAAGATTTTTACAAATTTCCACTTTCAGATACTTTAGTAGAATTACTGTTGGGCAAGAGAATGTTATTTTATAAATATTTCTTTTGAATTTTTTATTTTAGCTATTTTTTCATGATTTTGTTTGTGATGATGGAATGTGGCTTCGATAAATAGGATTTCTAATAATATGGTATACTAAATAAATATGTTAAGCTTTTTAATCACAAATGTGTCTTTGTAAACACAAGGTTGTGGGTACAATACCCACTTGAAGACATGAAATATTTTAATTTTTTATTCTCTTATAACAAGGCAAAACACAGCGTTAAGTTTCGTGAATCGACACAAAATACTTTATGTTCAGTAGAAAGTGTTTCTTAAAACTAGGTTCTCAAGATGGGTGATTTACAGTGTGAAACTAAAAATTAACAAAATAATCATAAAATCAAGTCAGGCCAGTATTTATATCAAACTTCAAGATGGCCACAACTTGTTAACTCTACTATACAACATGCTTTGCTAAATTTTCACTTAAATTGTTTTTTATGTTTCAGACTTTACACATTCCACCTTCTCTATGTAACACTAGTTCTGATATGGAAGCAAAGCCCATTGGGGAGATCATTGATGTGGTTGGATCACCGAGTGCGCTCAATACCACTATATAATCTGTATTAATTTATAAATAAACATTGTAGTACAAGTTTTATTAATAAATAAATGTATGTATAGAAAAATAATGTTTTTTTTTGTTCCATTAATATTTATTTATAAATATGGTGAATTTTTTTTTTATCATGATTTATAATAACTTTAAAGTTATATTGATACATAAATTGTAATTTATATAATAATAATAATTATTGATGCTGTTGTAGTTTAATGTGGCAGGTGTGACTTAATATTTTGGGTTTATTATCTATATTAGATTTTTTCATCTCTCCTGCTTTGGTATATAAAATGGTTGAAAGTGTCTTAAAAGTACTTTCCTTGGATATCCAGCTGAAAAATATAACAATGTTTGGCGGAAACTGAAGAAATGAGTATTTCAACATTAGGTATGCTCCACCTACCCTGTGCTGAGTGTGGTACAGCATAAAGCTGAAAGAAGAACCAAAGAAAATTGGTTAGTATAAATTGAATACATAATTTTCCAGTCTCATCCTATAAAGGAAGAGAAATCTTTTATAATACTTACACCAACATTGGAAACACACACTTTGAAGCAGAGTGGGAATAATATTCATTTCTATAAACAGATTTTTGTCTTTCTTAATATATCATAACATTTTTAACAATAAAACAAAATAAATACAATTTAAAAATACATTTATTATAAACTTAAATTAATAGCTACTATATAGCTCCTTTTGGTGCTCCATAAGCATCGGGCATCCTTTCAATTGTATATTTATGTTGCGCTACATACATTATGGGCACTCCTGGTATTTTCCTTATCCTTCTTTTCAAATCTTTATCGTTAGTCGCAACTATATAGCATTTGTGTTGTGTCACTCTTTGTACAATACAATCATCAGCATATGTTCCTTTATGTAAACAAGCAAGCCTCTCAACCCTAGGATCTTTTATTATTCTCAAAGCCACCCTGTATTTTCTTCCAAGTTTCTCTAATTCACCCAAAACACAATCTGTTACGTAGGGTATACATTTAGCGTACAGACAGTCCATCATATTTTGCACTATATCTAATTTATTCTTAATTGAAAAGTTAATAAAGTTAGTATCTATTAATACGTGATACGGAGGTCCTAATTGAGTGTTATATTGGAAGAACAGCGCAGAACTAGCTTGAGGCACTTCTCTGATTTTAACCTCATGTGGATCAATTTTCTTTTTCTTTTTTGGTTCTGATCGTATTTTAGCTTTTATTCTATTGTCGCTTGGACTTATCACTTTTTTCATTTGCGCAAATCTTTTTTCTACTATTTTTCTCGTTTTGCGTTGCTTTCCCTGTAATATAAAACAATATTTGTATATAAATCATAAATTTGCAAGCAAAATAAACTTTTATTTTCATCTTACCATGGTTTTATATTTTTATATTAACGGATATTTAGTACGTAAAGTGTTTGAGATTTTAACAACTATATACAGTTTTAATTTCAATAGTTTTTATAGTTACAGCACTTTGAGCGTAGCCGCATTATACACGTGAGTTTATTAAGTACAACTGTCATTGTCACAAATGACAGTACAATCTCTTTCTGACAGCGATGTCTTTAGTTGCCTTACAAAAGCGCCACTACAGATTATAAGTCAAGAATATGATTTATTATAAGTTGCTATATATTAAAAAAGTGATATAAATGAGAGAAGAAAATAAATTAAATACATTTAAAATAGAAACAATTTATGTTTATGTTAGCTAAATACATACTTTATTAATAATTTTATAGGAAAAGAATCATATAAATGAGATATGAGGCCAATTATGGCGCATGAACACAAGCGTGCGTGTAAATGCAATAGATTGTGGATTCTATTCCCATCCATCCAGGAAATAATAATAATAACTTTTTACTTGTGGCCTGCCGTGGCTCAGAGGCACAGCGTATGACTGTAAACGTGACATCTAGTGGGTTCGATGCTCACTCGAAGAAGTGAAATATTTAATATTTGCAATTTAAATATTTAATGTTTTTATTTCTTCAGTCTGTTAACAAAGCAAACCACGGAGTTGAGTTAAGCCACTCAAAACGCAAAGCCTCAAATGGCAGAGAGTGGACAACGAAACGAAGTGTCTTAGCACTAGGTTCCCAAGTTACATCTGACCGCCCTGACATGTGTAGGATTACAGCGTAAACCTGAGTAAGTGAGTGAGTAACATTCTTGCTTAATTTTCAATTTTACGGGGTCTTAAAATTAGATTCTCAGGTTCCCTCTCTTACCTGCTAAACATGTTGTAAATAATTTGATTATGTTTTAAAGTGTTATTCCACACTTAGGACAGAAAATACTAAACTTAAATTTAGTATTTTCTGTCCTTTAGTATTTTCTGTCCTAAGTGTGGAATAACACTTTAAAACATAGTAAAAATATTAAAAAATAAATAGTATTCTCTCTTGCCAAACGATAATTCTTACGAGTTGTCTTTGGGTAGCGGAAATTTGTAAAAATCTCCCTACAGAGATGCTAACAACATAAATAAGTTGTAACAAGCGTATAAGAATTTCGACGGAGCTCGGTGAGAACGAATGGCTTAGTTGGTCAGAGCGCTGGAACGGTATTCCAGAGGCGCGGGTTCAAATCCTGCTTCGTTCAAAATTTTAATACGCTTTTTAAATTTAAGTTTACTATGTTGTAAATAATTTGATTATTATTAATTATTTCTTAATACTAGTAACATTAAATATAATATACTAGTTTGCTTGTACATTAAATTTTAGTTTTTATATGAACATTCTGAAATAATACTCTTAATCTGTTATAAGATGTTATTTTATCACGTCCATGTTGTTCATCTTAATTTTTCCAAAATCATCCTTCAGTAAACTTTATGAAATCTAAATTTATACAAAATCATATTGTATAACTCGAAGTTCTTTGAAATTTGTTACAGACCCCTGTCATGACTTATCATCTTTTATTTTATCTTTTAGTTTCACTTGCATATTATTTAATTTATTCATGCAAAAACTTGTATTTTTTTGTAGACAGCCTCGTAATTTTGTTTTATTTATTTTTGCGTTATCCTATTATTCCGTTAATAATGATCAAATACGTATTATGCTACCTATACGTATTATGTCATTGGGTTTTACCACCAAAGCTTAAGACATTAAGTTTGTGCAATTATTGCAATTTGCTTCCTATTTATTATAAAAATATATAAGCAATGGTTTGTTATTATTATTTGCATACATCTCATCTTCTATATATATTTGTCTTTATAGACTTTGTGACAACTTAAATTCTGTGTAAAAATTATAATAAAATATATATTATCGAGCGTATAATTATTCCATGTTTCCAATGCAAGTGAATTTGATATATTCACTGTAGTTTGTGTAGTATACAAATATACAACAAGTGAGCCACCTGCGGTTTATATATTATGTATATATTATTCTATGGTAATGCTCGATATGTCTGTTCTTGGAAAATATATAAAATCTTATATGATACGTTTATTAGTGTGATAGGGGATAGACCTACCCGTGACCACGGACTACTGTAAAGTGTTCGAAACGTCGGGTTTCCAATAAATGCAACCAATAAATATACGCGATCAAACCGTTTAAAAGTGTTTTATTTAAAATGTGTAACAATCGCGAAAATCCAAGACATTATTTTGCTAAAACATATTGACCAAAACTGTATTTAAATTTATTCGTGATTAATCCGTTTAAAAGAGTTTCATTTAAAATGTTTTAGCAACTTTTTCTCAACATTAAGGATCAAAGTTACGTCAATTTAACATATTACGTTCGACAAAATTACTATAGTTTTTTTTATTAATATATCTGAAATTTTAATTTTCAATGCGTAGATATTGCCTTATATTAAAAATAATAATGTTATTAGAACAAAAAAGTACTTGAAATTAATTCAGTATTATTACTTCTCCACGTATAGATTATAAAGTGAAATAGTTTATTTTTACGCACTAATCTCAGGAACTACTGACTTTGACTTAAAAATCTAAAAGAAATTGAATCCACATTTAAAGTTTGAGATTCCTAGCACTTGGAGTAACAAAGTTCTTTGCCTGATTGGCCCAGGTGCGGCCTCATATGCTGTTTTCATCTCTTGGCTAGTGCACCTTAGTATCGGCTTAACCCGTTTAATCATCGCAAGCAACGCAGAAGCAACTATCAAATCATAAAGGGTAAAATAATAAATTTGTGAAAAGCTTGATTTGCGTAGAGACGTGTCCTCGATGTGCCACATTTTTTATGGGGAGTGTTTTGGAAAACTGTTCGACCTGATACCTGCTGTTGAATTTTCTAGCCGCGCAGAACGTCATAAGCTGAAATGCCATCCAAACCACCTGGAATTATTCTACTATACGGTTTATGGCATGTACCACATAAATGCGGAATAACCTACCTGCGGCAGTATTTCGGGTTGATACGACATCGGGTACCTTCAATATGTTTATCTTCCTCCAAATTAAAGACCGGCAACGCATATGAACTCGTAGCTCCTTTCACGTCACATGGGATTGAGGGCGGCGATGGTAACTTACCATCAGGTGTCAGGTATACTAGTCTGTGTGGATTTTTCCCAAAAAAAAATAATATCATTCCAACTATCAACCCCACAAACACATCTTTAGATATTGAATTTGGAGAATTCCCGTTTTACGTAGCAAAATTGTACGTCCTAAAAAGACTCTCTACATAAACTTTGAAATTTCTAAGACATGTAACTTAGCAACGAAGTTTCAAAAAAACGATCAATCCAAAATACAGCTTTAAATCCAAATTTTTCATAAGCTTTATACAAATAAATTTTTGCAACCACTTTTGAATCGTCGAATGAACATAAAACTACCACCGGCGCGAAATGCGGTTCTACTGAGAAGAGGCGGCACAAAAACTCAACAGTCACTCTTTTCAATATTGAATGAGGTTACAATTTTATTGTTTAATACAATGTTGGTTATCCTGCACAAAATTCAAATGATCTTAATTAAATACATTTTTATCGTTTAAATATTTAAGAACGAATTCCATAAAATCCGGTCTTAGGTAGCATGTCCGTCCTAAAAATAATCTGTATGTAATTTTTAGACTCCTAACACTTGTAGTAACGTACATTCATAAAAAGGAGGAACCCCAAAAACATAACATTAGGGTCTTAGATTCCGTCTCGGTTGATCTACGTACTAAATTGTATATCAATGTAAATTTTTAGACTTACTACCTACTAACACTTGTAATTTCTGAGTTCTCTTGATAAGTACTCAACCAAAAGCTTGAAATGTCACTCACTTGTATATATAGATAGAAAGACAGAATATTTTTAAAAATACTTTGAGTTTATTTCGCACCTTAATTGTAAATAGGTACAAAGTTAATAATTATAGTTATTTTTATTTCGACATTTTTGGTAAGTCGTGCGGCATTGTAATGAAAATAACAGGGACGGTGCTATTGCGACCGCAAGTTGGCCGTTTATATACGTCGCCAGTTGCAGATTTAACCCATAACGCTTTGTTTACTGTAGCAGAACACTCCCGAAATGTGGAAATATTTTTGTGTGAGTTTTAATGTTTAAATATAATCTTTTCAACGTCACGCTCTTTACCTCACAAGGCAGAGTAGGCAGAGGGAACTTGGGAACCTAGCGCTAAGACTTTCCCTTCTCATTACGTCAATTCTCATAAGTATTGAGTGGCAGAACTCAACGCCGTGCTTTGCCCTGTTGCCAGAGCGAAGAAATAAAATATTAAATATTTAATATCCTCGAGTAAGGATCGAGCCCAATACCTATCGCATTTTCAGTCGCACATTTGTGCGGCTTGGCTACAATATGCCTAAAATTGAAATGAAGTTAATAAATTAAATTTAAGTGATTTCTATGTTTTCAGGTGACCGTTTTAGCTTGGATTTCATTGAAATCTTTCGCTTCAGCCCAAGAGTATCTACCACCGAAACCGGGAAATGGAAATGTAAAAAAACCAATTGCTGAACCAACTGTATGTATATTGATTTATTTTATGTTTTTAAACAGAATAAATATTTATTTTAATTTGTTTTTTTGTCAGCTCCCAGCAAATTATGAATTTACGTATGACGTTCAAGATAATGCAGTTTCTTTAGATTTTGGACATAATGAAAAGCGTAAGGACGACCGTGCTCAAGGATCTTACCACGTACTTCTGCCTGATGGGAGAACACAACTCGTAGAATATGAAGCCGGTCCAGACGGTTATCGCCCACAAGTTAGTATTTAGTATTTATGAAAGATATTCAAATCTTTTAACTAGCAGAATTAACATCAATTTGTTATCCTTTATAATATTAGTTTTTTCGATGTTAAAACTTAAACTTATTGTCCCAAAACTGTGTATAGATTTAAGTAAATTTTAAATATAATTATATAATGATGTACATTTATTTTATTATAGATAATGTACATGGGCACCGCGACGTATCCATCGCAGACTGGCGGCGGCGACAAGTTTGATGGTTACCATTATAATGCGGCGTCAAATCGACAGATATTAAGACAATCCGCACCTCGAGGCGGTCGGCAACCAGGCACTGCTCCTCCACCGGCGCCTGCGCCACCCCTATTATATGCAGCTGGCAACACTACTCAATAAAAACTTAAATTACTGAAAATTACCATTGTAATGTATATTTCGGCTTATTAATTCGTCAACGATTAATTTTTAGGTAAAATAATAGAAATTAAGACTTTTTTTTCTTTATTACTGTGTGGTTACCGTATAAAAAATTATGGTTTATATAAAAAAAAATGTTTTTGTATACTTTTTAGACTTGAAAAGGAAATTCAAATGTAATTTAAAAATAATAAACAAGATAATTTAAAAATGTGTAATAAGTAATGTACCTATATGTATTTTTAATCATGTTTTTTTATAAGTACTACATATCTACACTTTTGTTTTGTTACACTCTTCAATAGTATAAACTTAGTTCAAAAATCTAAATAACAGTGACCAAAATCACTTTTTTGCAACCATCAAAAAAATTATAGTATCTATTTAAATAACATGAAATTGTACTTTACGTCTGATCTTTATAGTAAAATAAGATAAAAGTTTTTATTTTTCAAGAAAGAAAACAGACGATACGATACACCATTTAACTTACAAATACTTAAAAAAAATACTACATGTAAAGAAAAACAACATTTCGGAGAATTTATTACGCACTCTATTTATACAATTGTATGGAACACACATAAATAATTACAATATACACAAAATCAACTACATTTGGCTTCATTATGATAAGGTATAATACTAAGTATGTATGATATCTATATTTTGGTCCGGCCAATGAACGCGGCGGTGTGTAGAGCTGGTCTCGAAGCCAATGTTGTCGAAGGAGTGATAATCCTTCTGCATATTCATTTCGGCTAAATTTCTATACCTGCGAAAATGTTATCTTAGTTAAATGGCGCTTTCCGCATAATCTACATAAGACAGAGCTGGCCGAAGGAAATTAGTGTTAAGAAATTAACCACTTATTAAATTGCTGCTTAGTGTTAAACACATTGTTAAAATAACTGTTGTGAACCAGAATTCAATTTTACAGTTTATTTCATTAGAATGAGGGATAGGAAAGTATCTTATTCCAACGATTGGAGAACGAACCCAGAACCTTGGCAAGAATATGTCATTATATCTGTACGCCACGTTGGAATCAACTTTTTTTTTCACGCTGTATCTCGCACATAATAGAAAATATTATATAGATAGGTGGGGTAGGCAGAGGGCACATGGAAAGCTAGTATTAATAGAATAAATCCGTTCGCCACAATTTTTTTATGAGTGACGTCGCTAAACGCCGCGGGTTGCCTTATTACCGGAGTGAGAAAATCCAGAACCAACTGATTTAAAGTAGCACGCTTACCTACGCCCCTGCGCCACGAGAGTATTAAATTTAAGATATAATAAGAATATTTAATATTTATTCTTTACCTTTTTACCAATACACAGCATCCCAGTAGTAACAGTACTTGGACTGCGAGCCACGCTAGTACTAGCGCCACCAATAACAGCTCGTGTACGCATACCAGAGATGTATCACTAACATGATTATCTTCAGCTATAAAAAAAGTTAAATATTAAACGGGAAAATTATATAATATCGGTACCTACATATACATATATATTTAAATTTAGTGGTTTAATGCATTGATTATATAAAACACAGATTCTTTTTATATTTTTAACCTCAGTATATATTCTTTATTTATTTACGGAGTAAAGAGCACTTATTCCGCTTTCCTCTTGAATTCGAGGCCTTTTGAATTTTGAGGCCTGTCGTGGTGCAGCGGCACAAGCGTATTACTGTAACCGACAGCTTCTGTGTACGATCTCCACCCGAGGAAATTAAATATTTAATATTTTCCATTTAAATACATATTTCAAGTTATATATTGATTCTTTTATTGCCGCACTGAACCCACTCTTCTTAAAACTGTTTATTATAAATAGGTTGCCTGGTAGAAATCACTGTTAGTAATAAGGCCGCCTTTTACATTATGTTTTTGTATTTTGTTTTATATATTTTTATTATGTTATGCCTTAACTGTCTTTCTGATTGTTCGGTCTAATCTCAGGAACAGCTGGACCGATTTTAACTAAAAGATAGAGGGGGTATGAAGCAACATTGTCTACGCAAATTTCCGGCGAGATCGGTAAAAACAGCTTTTGTTTTTATTATTTATTTTACATAAAAGATCAAGCAAGCGAAAGAAGATTTATAATATTATATATAATAGGACAAGGATAAATAAATTCCAGAATGTTCAATTTAATTTTCATAAGCAGATTGCAAAAAATTTATTTACGTAAAGCAGAGCGATGATCGGCCCGCACTAGAGTGTCGGCGGACAGGATATCTCGCGAGCCAACAACCATTTCTAGTTCCAAAGGCACTCGATCAGTGCCCGCCGCACAGTCTGCCCGCCCGCCCTGAGCTACTACTTGTGGGGCCCAGGCAACCTATAACGTATTTTTTTAGCTTTATCTTTTGTGTTTCATATAGCACGGTAGACAGAGCAAATCTCGTGATAAGACAGTTTTTTTCCCGCTTCACGCTGTATCACGCACATGGCAGGGTAAGCAGAGTAATCTTGGGAAGCTAGCGTAATGACACTGCGTTCCAGTACCGACTTTCCGCCGAAATTGAGGCATACGTGTTAAGTGTTGGAACGCGCGGCGCGCTGTGTCCTGTAACCAAAACGAATACATGAAAATATTGAATATTTATTTCATTTCCTCGACTAAGAGGGCTTTCACAACGCATTTCTTTTACAGCCTCACACCTGCGCTCCTGGGCCATGATTGGCCTCGTTTAGACACTTCTTTTTCCAATTTTCGAAAACTTTCGAAACGGAGATTGCGGGCTGACGGAGCTATACGCTACTAATTGCTGTCCCAGTGCTTTATAGTTTGAAATTAATTTATTTACTAGCTTCACGCAGGCTAAGTAGAGGGAACCTGGTGTGGTGTATACACCGTTCCCCAATTTTCGTTTATTTCATAAATTTTACGTTGTGTCTCAGACATTTTTATTCAAAATTATTCAGGTGGGTATTGAATCCACAACCGTCACGATATAGTCGAACACTTTTGCGTCACGACGGCATTCGATAAAATTACATTGACATTATTTGTTATAACATATAGTCAAAAATGGCAATATTAAAAAATAAATTGTGAACCTCCTGTACAACATTAGCTGCAAATTCCGAATCTGTCGCCTGATAAGTGTCATTGGCGTCTCGTATGTTTCTCAGTTGGTCCATTCTTCTACAATTTAACTGAAATAATGATTTTTTTTAGTTTCACGCTGTATCGCGCACATAAAAATAGTCAGAAGGAACTTGGGAACCTAGTATTGAGACGAGAGAAGAAATAAATATGATATATTTCATTTCAACGAATGGGGATAGAACCCATAACCTGTCGTTGTCACAGTTGCACACTTGTGCCTCTGCGCCACGATTATATATTATTAATATAATATGCTTAGTAATAATATATTATAATTTATTAAAATTTGTTTTAATATTTTTAAATAGTATAATGAGTTTACAGTATACATTTTATGGCTTCACGCTTGATCTCGCTAGGGAGTCGGGCGCGTCAAATGTATAACTCGCCTAGTCGACAGATACCTCTTTCCTCCCTTGACCTTTTCATACCTCATCCACTTACGATCTAGATATTATCAATTGAATTTACCGGTAGGCATTTGTCTTCACAGAATTTGACCATTATAGCGAATCGCACGACTTGGGATGTCGGGAAGCGGAACGCCTTGAAACGAGCCGACAGCCTTTGTGTTCCTCCAAAGCGAGATCTAGTAAATGATGGGAAATCAATCTGTAAACAAAAAAAAACTTATAAAGTTAAGTATTTTAGAATTGGAGACCTGTCATGGAGCAAAAGAACAAGTGTGTGACTGTAAAAACGACAGGTTGTGGGTTTGATCCCCATTTGATTAAATGAAAAATTTAATATTTTCAATCTAAATATTTAATATTTTTAATTCTTCGCTCGAGTAACAAGGCTAAGCGCGTCGTTGATCACTCAACATGCAATGCCTCAAATTCGGGGAAAAGTGGGGAACGAAAAGAAGTGTCTTAACACTAGGTTCCCGAATTCTCTGTGCCTACCCTGCCATGTGCGGGATACATCGAGTTCACATATATCGAGTGTTATACATTTTTGAAACCCCGAACACTTTGCAGTCCTTGAAACACTTTGCAGTATTCCGTGGTCACACGAAGACTGACAGACAGACGTTCCAATATACACGATTAATCCGGTTATTTTTTTTTTTCATTTAAAATGTGTATAATTCGTGAAAATTAAATATTTTATTAAATAAATTTAGAGAATCAAAAAGGATTTAAAAAATATATTAAATAATCGCTTTCGAATCCATCTTAAACAAGTTTTTAGTATTTAAAATAGTGAAAAAATAGAGACCATTTCTCTACTTACCCTACTACCCTACTAAGTGCAGTGCAGGTGAATCTTTTATAAAAAAAAATATATATATATATACTTTCTTTCATTTTTAGATCGTCAGTATGTGTGATTATATATATATATATATATATATATATATATATATATATATATATATATATATATATATATATATATATATATATATATATGTATATACGTGTGTGTGTATTGTATAGTATTTGGATATGTTTATATTTAGCATTTCTTTTGTTATATCCAATGCCCACAGATGGCCTGGAAGAATTCACTTTTTAGCGATAAGGTCGCCTATTTATTAAACAGTGTCTTTTAAGAAATGTATTTTCTTTTTTCTATTGGTGTGCGATAAAGAGTTGCTATTACTACTATATATTTTTTACATATTTATTACCTGTCCTGTAGGACAACCTCTACTGTCTAATAACAAAATGGAACTATCCCCAAGCCTTGACGACGCCACCAAATGATACGCTTCTATTTCTGATTCATCTGTAAATATATATATTTTATTATTTAATTATATTTTTGGTAAGTGCATAGTGCACGCGCATGGCAGGTTTGGCAGAGGGAACTTAGGAACATAGTGTCAAAATACTCCGTTATCATTTTCTTAGCGGAATCTTTTATTTGCCAATTTCTGTCAAATGAGGCGCTTTATGTTGAGTGGCACCACTAAAAGCCGCATATTGTTTCTTATTACTATGCTTAGGTTAGCTCTGGTTTTCTGGTTGTTGGTTGACATACGCCAATATTATATAAAAACACAAGATACAAAATATATAATACAACTTAAGTTCAACCATTAAACGAAGCAAAACCATTTAACTAGGTAATCATCTTCTTAGAATGGTTGGTACTGAGATTATGCATATAAAGGCTTTTAATAAGATGATAATAATATTATTTAATTGTTTTACGCTCTGTCCCTTGGCAGCTTAGGCGGAGGCACTGTTAAGAAATTCCATCCCTATCAACTTATCCCCCTCGCCGACGAATTTGACGCATTGCATGTAGAGTGGCGGAACTCAACGCTGTGCTCTATCTTGTTACCACAAGAAACAAATAAGTATAACATATTTCATTTCTTCAATTGGGATTGAACCCATAATCTATCACGTTTACAGTCGCACTCTTATGCCCCTTCGGAACCGCAGGCCTCAAAATATCATAAAAACAATATCGTAATATTTTATTATATTTTTATTTAGTACGTACCTGTAGTTTCAATTCTAAGTTCAAGTAGTTCTCCCAAAGAGACGGCGTCAGTGCCCGTCTCTTCGTTTGCTCGGACCACGTACATAGTGAGTGGCGTTGTACTACTGCCGAAAATGGCGCTGGGCCCGTGTACCTCTCTCTGCTCTTGGGATTCACTTGCCAAAGATGGACGTCTTTGATAAAAAATATATATTTTTTAATTTTATATATATATACAGTCCGTTATATTATTTTTATGTATAAAAAGCCCGCCATGGCACAATGTGACAGCGTGTGATTGCCAACGCGAATTGTGGATTCGATTCCCACTCGCGAGGACTACACGGCGTTGAGTTACGCTGTAAGTGGCTTAAGATGTTTTGAGAATTCGCTCAACGTGGACTACAGCGTTAAGCTAAAAAAAATATGGTATCCACGTACAGTTAGTTGTATGTGTGAGTGCACGTATCAAGCACGTTTATAAATTCGGCTGTTATATGCAAAATACCGACAATTGCAGCAAATATTTGTTTAAAGATAAAAAAAACATTAAAAATATATCCATATATTTGTATAAAGGCATCCGTTTGTTGGTCAACGACCTCACAAATATTTTGTTACATTTTTTTATCCGCTTAATATAGTAAAAGTGAAGTTGTTTATGTTCTTCTTCAACATCAGCTCTTAAGCTTCTTGAGAAAGGAATTTGAGCCAACAGCGTCCGATAGATATTTCAACTATTAAATTGACTTAAAGTATGAAAAAAATGATATCATACACGGTGTCCTGAACAGCAACGGTGGCATCAACTTTAGTATAACCCCTTGCGCCGGCGCCGGGGGAACAGCCCACGCGCACCCAGCGGTCACCCGCCGTCTGAATGATTGGATTATTCTGAATCATCAGCATCACATATGCCATTGTCCTGTTTATATAAAATATGTTATTTAATCAAATTACAATAACAAAGATATGTTAAATATATAAATATTTTTTTACACACTGTACCATGCTTCACGCCGTACCACGCACATCTCAGGGTAGGCAGAGGGAACTTAGGAACCTAGTGTTAAGACACTCCGTGCTCATTAGGGTACTTCAGTCCCCCAATTTCCGACAAATTACAAGAATTCTTAGATAATATAAACAATTTATTAATTAAAAATATAAGTCTTTTATTTTCCCGCTTTAGCAAAAGTAAGGAAAATATTGGATTCCATTAAAATAATGAAGTTCACCTATTAACAATTCCATTGGGTCCTTTGGAAATTGCGTATGCAAAGTTAACGTCACAATCGCCAAGTAAAGGTAGAGCAAGGCGTACGGGCGCAGTCGGAGTAAGAGCTCGGGCGCTACATCGGTCACCACGCCCAGGGACGTACACCCTTCCCCGGAATATACCCCGTGGTTTGTACGTTACTACCAAATGGGAACCTTCACATTCAACGCTGACTGAAAAGAAAACAGTGCTATATTTGGGGAGGCCTGTCGTGGCACAGGTGCATAAACGTGTGACTGTAATCGACAGGTTGTGTATTCGATCCCCACTCGTAAAAAATGAAATATTTTATAGTTTCAAATGAAGTATTTAATATTTTATAGTTTCAAATGAAGTATGTAATAAGGAAAAGCTCGGCGTTGAGTTTGTAACATACATTGTTTCAGAAATTTGGCAAATAAAGGGGAAAGGAAGAGTACTATTAGAAACAGAGTGTCATAATACCAGCTCCCATGTAACTTTGGCTACCCTGCTATTTTCGGGATTATATTCGGGACAAGTCACACGCCAGTGCCACTGCACCATGACAGAGGCCTGTCGTGACACAGTGTCACAAGCGAGCGGCGGCAAATGCGACGGGTAGTGTGCTTGACCTTCAATCGAGAAAATTATTTAATATTTTTCATTTCTTCGCTCTGGTAACAAGGCAAAGCGCGACGTTGAGCTCTGCCAATATGCAATATTTCAATTTCGGTGGAAAGTGAGGAAGAGAAGTGATTTAATGGAAATCGAGTGTTTTTCCACTAGGTTCCCAAGTTCCCGCCTGCCCACCCTGCCGTATGTTTTTTATTGTTTATTTAAGTCCGGTTAATTAAAATACAAAGTTTTCCTTGTATAAGTGTAGTAATCAGGTTTTATAAATGACAACAAAAATGGTAGCAACCTTGACAATATTTTATCGAGCGGGATTTCCAAATTTTGTTTTTATCAAATATAATAAAATCGTAAATCAATTTCATATTACGACACTTTACTCTGTACTTTCCGCCCAATTTTGGAGACATTACGAATTGGTATTTTAAGGTTAAGCCACTCCACTAAGAAGACAGCCTTGGTGTACTCTTCTACTACTCGATTCCCATCGGCTTTCATGTATGAAATTTCAATAAACTTACTATTAAGGCAGGTAACACGGCGATAATAAGTAGCGCCGGATACGCGACGAAGAAGCCATGAACCAGTGGTGACGAGGTCTTCGCTATGAAGATCACAGATACCGCGCGCCCGCCCTACCGACCAAGTGAAGCCGCGACATACGAACCTTGCCTCGTTTTCGCATGCCGATTTGCACTATTTAAAAATAATAATTATTATTATTTTCTTGCGGCGTTGGGTTTCGCCACCCAACACGCATTGGGGAACGAAATGTCTTAACCTGTTGGGAATAAAGTGTCTTAAGGATCTTTATTAGGTTACCTCTGGCTATCCTGCTATGTCCGGGATACGGAGTAAAAAATAATATTATCGTTTGCTTTACACTGTATCTCGATATATAGCAGTATCTGCAAGATTATTTAGAGCTAAGGCACTCTGATTCCGCCGAATTTTTACAACGTTACATGTTGAGTGGTGAAACTCAATACCAGGATGCTCGAATATCATATCGAAATATATAAAATATTCAATAATCAATTCCCCACCCTCGAAACTATCCGTCCTCTAAAATCATTAATGTTAATGTGTTTACTAGATATCTTTTACAAACATAATATCCATGTCATAATTAATATTTATACTTATAATTAATCTGTAACCGATCTACACTTACATAGTAAATTTGTCTATATATGGAAGATCAATAAAAAAAACTTATAGAAGATTTTTTTTTATATAATAGTACTTAAGATATTAAATCCTCGACTTTTTGTCTGTACGTTTGCAGACGCTAAATTCAGAAACGGCTGATTAAATTTTAATGCAGTTTTCATTATTATATTTTTATAACGTTACTTCACATAAACTGTATGTTATATTTAAATCGGTTAAATAAAATTCAAAGTTTTAGTTAATAATTCAAAAGTTACGCCATTTTATAATATTGAGCTCGACTAAATTGCTACAAAATTTTATTAAAATAGCTGAAGTTTTTAATAAAAAAATAATAATATTGTCTTAAAAGTGATAATGTCATAAGAACAAGTAAAATTCAATTGGGTGAAGGTCGCTAAAACAATAATAAAAGTGTGTCTGTACATTATATATTTTTAATTGAAAAAAATGTGTGGTAAGGAAACAGTAAAAGAGAATAGACTTGAAAAATATTGGTTTGTATATTTGTATGTTATCTGTTGCACACACTAATCTCCGTGACTAATGGATGGATATAAACGCTTAAACTAAACTAAAGCTACACTTCACTATAATGAACATAGAATAGACGCTTTACAAAAGTTGTTCAAAATTATGAGCTGTTGAGATATAAAAAAATAAAGCTCTGGAACATCTGGCAACATCTGATGTATATCAGGAAAGGATCAGTTAATCTTTAAGACATGAAAGTTATGTCCGTTGCAAAATTGAACAAAAATCATGAGCCTTTTCTGCTGATGCATAAAAATCAAAGATCTAATATGTTTGTCTCTAAACTAAAAGTCGTTTATCATAGATTCTTTTATTTTTTTTTAAATGCAAAACGTATGCGATCGAAGTCACGATCACCAGCTAGTAAGCAATATAAATTTGATATATTATAGTAAATAAAAACCATTAGTTCTTTAAATATTATAATCTATGCACATTTAACATTTAAAAGATTTTGTTCTAAGAAAAAAACGCTCAGAATACACAATTAGGATACCTATTAGAGGAAATAATAAATAACAGGTATATTGCAAGTTGCTATGTTTTTTTAAGCTTTACAATGGAGCTGGCATATAACAACGACGGCGGAGGGAACTTGAAACCTAGTCATAAGACACTCCATTCCACTTCTGTACCCACCTTCCACTCAATACTGAGGCAGAATTACGTGTCGAGTGGCGAAATTTGTTTTAAATAAAAAAAAATCTATAAACAATAGCTTCGCAAATCCATCAATCAAGAACACTTGGCACTGCTAAGATGAATTAAACTATACCCCAATTATGTAAATAGTACGGCAGTTCTGGAGAAATTCGGCAATAATAATATTGCATACGAGATACGACAACATTTCCCTTTCTTTGCAATCGGAATAAAGAAGCCATTATATATATTATTTGGTCACCTCGTCCTTCGTATAATTGTTGACTGTCAAATCTACATGTTTTATCGTCTGATTATAGTATTCTTCGTAGGAACAGCGATCTATTTTCTTAGGATCTGAAAACACAGTATTAAGCTTATGTCGTTGTCATTATTACCGTTGGGTAGCGTTAAATTACGCCACTCAACAGGTGATGTCTCAATTCGGCGGAAAGTGAGGAGACAGAAGTGTCTTCATTGGAATATAGGATTCACACTAGCATTCTGACTTCCCTCTGCTTATCCACCTGCGGGATAATTAGTTATGTGATAAAAAAGCATATTTATCTATAATTTAATATACAACAAATAAGGACATATTTTCGACAGGTCGATATTTTTATTTTCTTAACTCTGGCAACGCGAAACATCACGGCGTTGAGTTACGCCACTCAACACGCAAGCTGCGGGGTAAAGTATGAGGCAAAAAAAGAATCCTAGAAATTATTTTGGTTTAAAACATAAAATATTTGTTTTACGATATGACATGTTTTTTTGTCTTTATGTACAGAAATTTATTTATCGAGGAGAGCTTTAGTAAAATACATCACGCCAGTCGTTTCGGCCTGTTCAACACATTGTACCTGCGGTTCGAGTTAACTAAGGCTCTTAGAATAAACTTAAAATGATTTCCATTTTACCGCACCGCATCAAATATTTAAACATATTTTTTTTAACAATTAATGATTTGTATTGAATTAGTTTCATAAACAAAAATACATACCTAAATGGTGTCATATGGAAAAAACGTATTAATTACCACATATATACATCATACTCACAGTCATGACCGCATTGGTTCTCTATATATATTGTATAATAGTTTGACACTCTGTACGACTCGGGTTCCGTGAACTTATTTTCTCCATTTAGTATACAGTTCCCTTTCGCGCTGTTCGACAAAGCAAATGTTTCGGAGGCGCTGTTTGGGTCAATCCACTGTGCCGATCTTTGAGAGAAACCATAAACATATTTAAAGTAGAAATTGCTGACGCAAAATTAGTTTAAGTGTCTCTTACAGGAATGCACTGTAAACGCCTGTGTGACTGAAAACGCGGGGGGTTGACTCTTGAAAATAAATATATAATATATTCATTTCCTCGTTCTGGTCATTCTGTTTCAGCGCTGAGTTCCCATACACAACATGACGTCTCAAGAATTCGGAGAACGGAAGTCTTAATTGAAACGAAACGTCTTAATATTACTTCCATGTTCCAGCCTACTCTTTTATGAGCGGGATTCAGCGTGAAGCTAAAAAAGGAAGGTATATAGAAAAGATGAGAAAAGTCATCGATATCAAAGATCTTTATTGCATTGGAAAAAATCATAAATATTTAAATAACGGTTTTACGTGATAACGTCTTATACGTATGAATGTCGAAAAATCTTGTATGTCCCATCTGTTACGTTTATAGTCACATATCAGTGCCATACTGCCACATAGATGACAAAGAGTATCTATCTAAAAGTTAACACAAGTCTGTTTCATTCTTATTCAAAAAGAATGATTTTATTTCATTGTCATAAGACAATATTCCTTGAATTCAAGCGAAGAGTAGCAAACTTTCCGCTCAGCCTTCCTGCTTAATGAAGATAAAATAAAACAATGTTTCTTAAATTATATGTTATTTTTAAACTATACATTTTTATTTTACAGCTTTGTGATTTTGGTGTCGCTAAGCAATATGATTCAACATTTATGACAACATATTTTATGGGAACATCAGCATATACGTCACGTTCCGTATCTCGCAATGTGCACGCCAGGAAACTCGGATAGAGACGCACGACCAGCGTAAGCGTGAGCATTTATAATATTATAATAGGTTATTTTTTGTATTTGTAATTCTTCTCTATAACTTAAGTTAAAAAAAATAACTAACGCTTAATATTAAAGAAATTAAATTATATTAATATGGATATTTATTATATGCGTAATCCAGCGTTAACAAAGATTATTCAGTCATAATAATTCAATTCATAAACGCATGTCATATTTTATTTATGTTTTCTTATGACGTTATCACGTAAAGTTATCATCCCTAAACTGACTTTACTGCCAAGCAATATAAATACTAATGTTTAAAATCCCTCAAAGTCCAACACTACCATCTGTTATCATATATCTGTTTGAATAGAATTGTATTGGGCTCAAATCCTACACGAGACCTTGTACTTATTAATATGCTCTAGCACTTACAATGCACACACACATCACAGTATTTTTTTACTGAAACAAACTACTTAGAAAGACTTTAATAAATAAAAATTAAAATCTAATCAAAAAAAGATTTATATATACACATATATATTTACCGATATATTTTCTCATTTGTAGAGAAAACTGCATTATAACACTCTTCGATGGTTGTATTTACTATGACTTTTATATTTGGACCTTCAGAATTAAGATAATATCCAGGTGTGCTTTCTAAAGACCACCAGCGCTTACTGCAATTATCTGGTACTGAAAAGAATTAAAAAAAATCTTGAGGTGGTTACAATTTATTTAATATACATTATCATTTTACTTTAAATAAGGCATAGCGCAGCGTCAAGTATCGCAACTCAACATGTAATATCTCCGATTGCGGCAGAAAGTGGCATACGAAGTGTCTTAACTTCTCCTCGCCTTCCCTATTTTATGCGGTACAGAGCGTGAAGCCAAAATAAACTTACGTTTCAAACAAATCTTGTTGAAAAAGACGACATCGTTATCGGTGTTGAATTTAGTAATTTGGGCACTAGCAACACCTTGACAATTTCCTTTGCCATATGATACTATTACCGCAGCGCAATCTTCTAGCTCGTGACATCTCGCCAAGCAGGCACCAGTTAACGACTCTTCGCCTCCACTCGCTGAGTACATGAACACTGGCGTAGCTTGCTCTGGGACCATTCCCGACCATCGCGTAAAAGTTTCAGATTGAGTTCCTGAGCATTTCGACTGTATACCTTAATGTAAAAAAATTAGTAGTAGTTGGTATAAATGGGAAGTATGATTGGTAGAGGCGGAAGATACGATATGGGTGTGGAAAAGCGTATTACTGCCGGTAAAAGAGTTAAATATGCCTTAGCTGCATTGATGAGACGGTAAAACGTCGGCACAACTGCACCTTTGGCCGTACACAAAGCAGTGTTTGTATCGACGCTGTTATACGGCAACAAAAAGTATGTATTGCCGAAGAAGAATGTGACAGTATGCTATTGATAGAGATGCGATCTTTTCGTAGGATATGCGAAGTCAGTTTAACTGATTGAATTTCTAAAGACAGAATTGTAGCGATTCCAGTGGATGACACAACGAAATGAAAATGAACGTGATTAGGTGGTTTGGCCACGTCAAGCGAATAAGTGATGGAAGATATATTCCGTTCAATAAATGAAAAAATGCTGCGCGATAGGCAAGTACAAAATATTGATCATACAAGAAGGTTTAGTTAGGAGAATTGTAAGCACTTTTTTAGCAATTGTCGCGACAAGCTTTCAGCTCAATGACAGGTATGATAATTTTCTTTCTGCGTATTACTGAATAATAATGAATCACTATTTTCCTTATGCATTCGGAATTCCCTAAAATACATATATAAATAATGTAAGATTAAAAAACATAGTAATAAAATAGTATAAAATAAATTAACTTTAATTCTCATTCACAATGATATTTATAACTGTTTCGTATTTTATCTACATTGAGTCAGAAAGTGTGCAGATATAAAAACGAAACCAGTTTCTCGGCTAGTTCTCAAACGTGCAGTGTTTTGACGACGCTACATGTAGCTAGTTGTTGTTTTGCTAATTTATTTACGTTTAAATACTCATTGTCATTGTAAGTAATTAATAATTTTAAAATAACATTTTATTATTTTAATCGATTATTTATCTAATCGATTATACGTTTTTACGACTTAGAAATATGTTAAGATTTTTTTTCGTTTGTATGTGTTATTGTCTGTGTTATTTACAAACAGTGTGTTACTTGATGGTAAAATGAAACAAAACTATTATTTTCGAATGATTAATCACATTCATAATTTTTCAAAAATTTTTATATGACCTACAGAATGGACTTGTTTCATGTTGTTTTTTTTTTTTTTAATATAGAGTTTGTTCATATTTTTCCCATTTATTTGCTGATATTTTTTTAGACCGTTCGATATTAGTTTAGTTAAATTCAATGTCATCCACTAGTTGCTCATTATCTTAAAAATGAGAAAATGACGACGCAACGGCCTCTTCTGCTGTTTATAAGCTGGTTGTTAGATTACAATTTTTTAATCCCCATTCGATATTAAATAACATTAGAGTGGTGGTAATCGTTAATATCGTAAGTGGAAAACATGCAGTCAATTTCCAATAATTTTCTCAGTTCAGAATGAAACCATTGTTTTGAAAGTAAACAAATAGTGATTGAGCTATTGTGTTTAGTAGTAATCAAGTTCTCTAACTTAGCGAGTTTCTTTTTTTTTATTTCACGCAATATCCCGCAAAAGACAGGGTCAGCAACAAATTAAATAATTCATTTATTCAACTGGATATTGAACCCAAGACCGGTCGCGCTTACAGTCACACTTGTGCCCTACGCCACGAAAGTCTTGAATATATTATTATTGTAAGTTTGTACACTTGATTTTCTTTTAATTTTTAGCATATAATCTATAATGAATGTAGGCGTTTTTAATAGTTAAATTCTATCTTTTTCTAAAACTAAGTACATATTTGGTTTAAGAGATAGGTAGTTTTCATACTTCTTAACTCATTAAGTCATCTTTCTTAAAATTATTTACGACGTTGTCCTGAATTTATTAAGTTACAACATGCTAACAAAAGCTTTTACATGCTCTGGAAAAACTAGCTTTTTAAAATATTTAATTGTTTCTAAAAACTAATATAAATGTTAAACATTCTGCGTAGAATGGCGGAACTCAACGCTGCACTTTGCCTCATTATTAGAACTAGGTAATGAGGATAATAAATAATTCATTCTACCGAGTAGGAATTCAAATAGACACCATCCCAAGAATATCACTTGATCATATTAGAATTTTATTCTGAATATGATGGCGGATTAAAAATACGTATAATACACATAATAAACGAAGTACAATATGATGTTTTTTTCTTTTCAGATGTTTTCTACGAGTTATTGGGTGATTGGTCTTCTTGTGCTTGCGTGTCTAATTTTACTATCGGAGACGGCAGTCGGTAATAATAGGTGTCCAGTTGGCCATAAACTAATAAAAATAGGTACAGTGCTAAAATGTATCAAGACGCCGGAGTGATTTATATATGACAGTTACATGTCTGTTTGAAAATAAAATGTTCTATCTAAAATTTATACTGTATTTTTTTTTGTATAAATGCGAGAAATGCGGTTATAAAATATAATAAAATGATTTTAATAATTGATTTGTTTTAATTATTTACTATCTTCAAACTAAATGGTCCATCACTACCGAGTCGCGGATACACACAATAAGTAAAAAGTAACTACTAAACTTAAATTTAAAAAGCGTATAAAAATTTTGAACGAAGCAGGATTTGAACCCGCGCCTCTGGAAAACCGTTCCAGCGCTCTGACCAATTGGCTGGTCAGAGCGCTGGAACGGTTTTCCAGAGGCGCGGGTTCAAATCCTGCTTCGTTCTGTCCTAAGTGTGGAATAACACTTTAAAACATAGTAAAAAAGTAAAAAGTAAGTTATAACTTCGAAGCATCGCCTTGAATATGACGGGAACTTGAGAAATATTGACCTGTTTACATGCTTACTACTATTTATAATTTCATTAGTATCTACACAAGGGATCATTTTCACAAAAAAATGTTTGCCAAAAATTACAGTCACAAGCTACTGACATCGACGATAACTAAGTTAACTTTTAATAAGTATATTATACTAAAGTTTAGTAGTCAGTAAAATCTAATTTTCTTCCTTTGTGGATGAAGTACGCCCCAAAAGGAAGCATTTAAACTTTTAAACATTATTTAAGATACTTTTATATTTAGAGAACACTTGTCAAATAGTTAACATAAGGTATAATAAGAAAAAGATATAATAAGATTTTTACAAATTTCACAAATTTTACAAAGTATGATTAATTACATAGAATTACTGTTTGACAAGATATTTCTAAGCTACTTCAAAATATAAGGAGATTTTTCAATTCGATTACATATATTTTTTATGTGTGTTCTCTCTCTAACAACAAAGTTTTACAACCTAATTTTTTATGAACCAATTTTGATACTTTTTTTATTGGAAAGGAAATATTTCAAGGGTATTTCCATTATTAACAGGAAGTAACGATGGCGTCCCAAAGCAATCGAGTGGCAGCTACAAATATCGTAGCTGATTTCGTACAAAAATATAAGATACATAACTAAGATCGAAGTATTATACAGGACAACCACTATTGATGTCATTGCGCAGTGTGTGCGACAGGATGTGTGCCTAGTCGTCAGTCGAGTAAATAGAAATTTTATTATTTTTATTTTCTTCGTTCTGGTAAGGCAAAGCACGGCGTTGAGTTACGCCACTCAATTTTTTTTCCCTTGTTTGCTTTGATAACCTGGCTGATAGCAGTATTAAGATCCGCCACTAAAGCGGAAATTGGGAAATGGAAATATTTTTTTTAGATAATGGAAATATTTATTATTTTTATTTTATTATTTTTATATAGAAATTTTATTATTTTTATTTTCTTCGTTCTGGTAAGGCAAAGCACGGTGTTGAGTTACGCCACTCGACATTTTTTCCCTTGTTTGCTTTGATAATCTGACAAGTAGCATTGTTAAGATCCGATTCGAAAGCGGAAAGTGAGGAACGGTGAGATGACCTAATGTGTCAAGTGCGAGTTGGACTCGAACATCGAGGGTTCCGTCCTATTTTATAAAGTTAACTACAAATATTAATTTGTAACTATTTTTACTTAGTAAAATCACTTTTATAACTATTTTTCGCTATTTATAATGTAAGTTCTATATCATACTTAATATAATTGTGGGTTCAAGGGAAGTAATCTACAGGTTTTTATAATGAGAATACTCACTCACTCACTCAGCTTTCACGCTGTTTCCTGCACACGGCAGGGTAAGCAGAGGGAACTTGGGAACCTAGTGTTACCCCACTTTCCGCAGATTTTTAGGCGTTGCATGTTGAGTGACACAATTCAACGCCGCGTTTTGCCTTGTATCAGAGCGAAGAAATAAAAACATTATATATTTAAATTGAAAATATTAAATATTTCATTTCTTCGAGTGGGGATCGAACCCACAACCTATCGGTTACAGTCACACATTTGTGCCGCTGTGCCACGACAGGCTCTCATATATTGATAATAATTTCATATAAAATCGGCGACACTATTCAAAAATGCTTGGTCTTGGACTTTATATCTTAATATTTGAAATCAATTTAAGTCTCATGGTTCAATGTGGTTTCGAGATAAAAACACTTATGATATATGGATAACAAGGTAATCCTCAAGGATCCAATTTTTTACATTTCAGGTATCTTAAAAATATTAATTCGATTTAGACTCTGAGGTATGACATATTAATATATGTATGTATATCCTCGATCTGGTAGCGCGAGGTTGAGTTGCGCCATTCATAATATATGTCTTAAATGTCTTCAAAATTCACCGGCAAGTGGAGAACGGAAATGCCTTAACTTTACGTTACCAGGTTGCCTCTACTTACCTTGCTATAAGATATGGTGTGAAGCTATATTATGATTTGAACTTTTAAATCGGAAATCGTACTCAGAACATGTCGCGTTTACAGTCATACGTATGGCCCCTGTACGGTGTACCACAACAGGCTCAAATAATAATATCAATAATACTAATTAAATACAATAAATGTAATAGAAACAAATGTAGGAGTAACAATATAGCTACAAGTTTATAAACAATGCCTAAGGTGAATAAAAAATAATTATTTCTTTTAATAATTCCCACTTCGTAACAATTCAAAGAAAAACAAGCTTTATAAGTCTACATTTGGACGAAATGGCATACTCTTAGTATGCCATTTCGTCGAAACGTAGACATTAAACATAAAAACAAATGTGTATTTTGTTGTAGCACATATGACATTTATATATATATATATATATATATATATATATATATATATATATATATATATATATATATATATATATATATATATATATATATATATATATATATATATATATATATACATATATATATATATATATATATATATATATATATATATATATATATATATATATATATATATATATATATGTATATATATATATATATATATATATATATATATATATATATATATATATATATATATATATATATATATATATATATATATATATATATATACATAAATTGTGATATAATCAACGTTATATTGTATAATTATTCACTCACGAACACGTCGTTATATAACAATCTAAAAATTAAAAAAAATTATAAAGATATACAGAATTTTCTAAAGCCTTCGACAAAGTCAGCCGGATCATCTTAGTAGCAAAGTGAAGTGCTTATAAATCTACAATCAAGGATTCAATTTAGGACGCTTATTCTGTAATATACTCATAAATGATATATAATTCAAAATAAATCAAAAATATTTTATATATTTGCTAACGATTTAAAATTATGTTTGCTCCTTCGACATGACCTATACAATATTACAGAATGGTTTATGAAAAATGTATAAATAAGGTACATATATCTTAAATATGTGCTATGAAATTCACCCGTAATATAAAATTTCTTCGCTCAGGTAACAAAGCAAACCGCGGCGTTGAGTTTCGCCACTCAACACACAATGCCTTAAATTCGGCGGAATGTGGAGAACGGTACAAAGTGTCTTAACACAAGGTTCTCAAGTCTCTCCGCCTACATCGCAATGTGCGGAATACAGAGTGAAGGAGAAAAAAAAAGAGATAAGATCAATACTTTTAAAGGCAATATATTGTGAACACCAGCATGTTTATAAAGTTGCAAATCCTTTGCAAGTTAAAGCAGTTTAAACAAACTATTCACAATTAATAACTCAAAAACCAAAAAAAACAGTTATGAGTAAATATTTTTTTCTGAGCATACAACACATTTAATTTATTCCTCGGTGGTAAATGAGTCAATGGATTTTTCACTTTAAAAAAGTAGGTATACTGATATATGACATCGTTTTAAATGTTATTTTGTCCATATACGTAATTTTGTCCGTATTTCCCTTACAAACCGGTTCACGTAAGGGTAAAAAAGCGCTGCGTTTAATGGTATATAATATGAAGATGCAAATTCAAAGCTCAGCTTGCTTCTAGACTCTGCTGACGTGATTTCCGTCCCAGTCCTCAGTTAGACTAATATTAGACAGCAGGGTGTGCATATTACGTTCTTGGTGTTATCAATTTTGTTTATGAAATGTAAGTAAAATCTTTACAAATAACTAATACATGTGTCAATTGTTATGTTCCTTTTATATCTATAAGTAATAGTTTCTTTTATTATTATATATAGAGATAGTTATAAATGACAGTTTAATAAAGCGCAGCGTTGAGTTCCGCCACTCAACACTAAAAGCCTCAAATTCGACGGAAAGTGCGGAACGGAAGTGGAATGGAGTGTCTTAACACTAGGTTTCCAAGTTCCTTCTGCCTACCCTGCTATGTGCGGAATACAGCATGAAGCTGAGTAGTAGAGTAATAAAGTTAATAAAGTCCACGAAACAGAATGTAAAAATATTAGATGTTAATTATAACTTGTATTGATTTTTAAAATACATCTTATTTATTACTTGAAATAAATTATAGAATTCTTAAATGAAGATGCACCTTTCATAATTATAAAAACTATAAAAAATCAATAAACACTAAAAAAATAATTTTATGTGAATGGTTTATAACTAATGAATTGAAAATGTCATTATTCAAATTTTATCTATCTCTATTTTATCTTTATAATTTAAACTAGAATTGATATATTTTTTATATATTATAAAAATATATCAATTGGTCATGATTATATATTCAAATACAATCTGAGAATAATGTTTAAAAAGTTAAAAATTAATGTAATTATCATGTAAAACCGGTAGGATGTAACTTCCCAAATACTATTTTCTATGACAAATGACTTGGAGTTGTTAATTTGTGATACTTTTATTCTAATAATAAAAGGCTAAATCACCATTTAGCGCTTGTGTGCATTGTACATGCAATTACAGAGTGCATTTAAATTGAATTTGGCTCCAAATTGATTTCCGTCGCGCTCGGGCAGTGCCTCAAATTGAACTGGAAAGCGGAGAACGGAGAGTCAGAACATCAGATTCCATTTACCTAACTCGTTTGAGGAAGTATATCATAGTACAATATATGATGCGACGTGTTCCATGTGATATTAGTAAAATTCTCATTCTCCCAATCTCGCACATGGCAGGGTAGGCAGAGGAAACTTGGGAACCTAGTGTTAAGACACTCCGTTCCCCACTTATTAGTAAAATTAAAGTTTATATTTCTTTTCAGATCATGTCACCAAAGAAATTTATTATGGCCATACTCGTACTTGCAAGTTTTATTTTGCTGGCTGAAACAGCCCTCGTCATTACTACTTTAACGAAATGTCCTAAAGGTGTCATAGCCGTGGCAGGCGGACGTTGTGTAATAAAACGACAATAAAAATAATACAATAATATCCCCTTTACTTAAGGTATCAGGAAACATATTTAAGCATGTATTGATTGTTTATATTATTTGACTTTTTTAATTAGGTAATAAAACATACACTTGTAAGCGCGACTATTTTGAAATGACAGACTGACACTTTTATTTTATTTATAATATCAAAAAATTATATCTAATAATATGATACACAATTATACTGAACTAATATTACATTAAAAACCACTTTGCTTAGTGGAAAGCATTAATTTCAGGAACTATTTGATCATGTTTAAAAATTCTTATTATGTTTCATAGTACATTTAAAGAGAAAGTCTATAGGCTATATGACTTTTTACTATGACCAATGGAAGTCCAGCTTCACGCGCTATTCCAAACATAGCATGGTAGGCAGAGGGAACTTGGGAACCCAGCGGTAAGACACTTCTGTTATCCATTTTTCGCTAAATTTAAGGCATTGTATTTTGAGTGGCGGAACTTAACGCTGCGCTTTACCTTGCTACCAGATCGAGGAAATTAAAATATGAAATAGATATTTGATTTTCTCGAGTGGGGACCAATAGAAATTAAGTAAGAATAAAAAAAGTTGCAAAAATAGCAGAAGGTTTAAAGAAAACTTTATCACCGGCAAAGACACAATGTATCTTATGCGACAATAACAACTAAATTTAATTTAATGTATATCTTAATGTAGATTAGCCATCGTTGCTTAACACAGATTAGTAATTCAAGACTATTTTAGAATGAAAATATAAAATAATAAAAATATTTAATTGTATATTGAGGTCGTATTGAGGCGCAGGGACACAATAGTCTGATTGTAAGTTGACAGGTTGTGCAGTTCCCATTCGAGGAAGTGAAATATTTAAAATTTTCGAATATATTTAATATTTTCATTTTTTCGTTTCTGGTAATAATGCAATACGCGGCGTTTAACTCTGCCATGCAATGCCTCAAATTCGGCGAAAATTGGGGAACAGAATAGACTATCTTAACATTAACATCACTCTGGCTGCCCTGCCATGTGCGGAATACAACGTGAAACTAAAAATCATAATGCAAAGTAAAAATTTACATTAGAAGGTACAATAAACTGTTGCTTTAATAATATAAATATACAAAATACTAACACCCACACTCTAAAGTGAAGATAAAAATGCAAATGGTAAAACATCTATCGCGTCATTATGTATAAAATAAAATCACAATAACTCTACCGTCTCATTCATAGCCTCGAGTTAAATAAAAATTAAAAAAAAAAACAATTAACTGGTTTAGATATAAATTTACTTTTAATTTGACTGTAACCAACAGTGTGACTGTAACCGACAGGTTCTGGGTTCGATCCCCAGTCGAGGAAATGAAATATTTAATATTTTCAATTTAAATATTTAATGTTTCATTTCTTCGCTCTGGTAATAAGGCAAAGTGCGGCGTTGAGTCCCGCCACTCAACACGCAATGCCTCAAATTCGACGGAAAGTGGGGAACGGAAGTGGAACGGAGTGTCTTTACACTAGGTTCCCGGGTTCCCTCTGCCTACCCTGCCTCGTACGAGATACAGCGTGAAGCTAAAATAAAATATATATAATAATCGTTGTTAGTCTAATATAAGTGGAACATCAATAAACAACAAGAGAGCTGAAGATCTCCAGCTATGTGCGCCGTGTAAACAAAAAATCGATGTGTCCGTCATGAAAGTCAGCGACAGTACGTCTTTCACCAATATCGTAGAGTTATAACTTTGGAGCCTATCGTGGCGCAGACGCACAAACTTGTGACTGTAAACGTGACAGGTGATGGTTTCGATCCCAACTCGAAGAAGTAAAATGTTTATTACTTTCATTTCTTCTCTCTAGTGCGTCACTCTACACGCAATGTTTGAGGCATTGCTTGGCAGTAAGTATGGAAAGGAACGAAGAGTGGGTTCTTAAATTCCCTCTGCCTACCTTGCCATGTCCGTAATTTAGCATGAAGCTGAATTAACAATTTCAATATTTTAGAAATAATAAAAATATCTTTTTACTAACGATATTAATTTAAACAATATAATTTATTCCTTAATTTAATTATTCCTTCAATTAGATTTAAATAACAATACTTTATCAAAATGTGCAGTAAAAAACGTACATTATGTTACGGTATATTATTTCAATTGATACATTATATACTATAAGATATTAGAGATGGGAGATTTAATATAGAGGGATGGGAGATTCATATTTCATGAAATGTTTAAAGCTGTGTTCTTCATAAGTCAACTTACATATGAAAAACACAGCTTTTAACATTTCATCATTAGTATCAGGAAGTAACCACATAGGCTATTTATAATATTAAGATTAAAATAGAAAATTTCTTACTAATGTGTTATAAATGTTGATAATTATTTAAAGAAGTATTATCGTATGCAGCATATCACTGCCCTTTAATCTCTCCCCGCTATTAATCAGTCACCCAGTCCTATTGGTTGGCTGGAAGAGATTTCTTTTAGAAATAAGCCCACTTTTGTAAACTTTCTTTACTTCTTTTTCTTTTTCTTAAGTGCAATAAAGAATAAAATAAAGTGCGGACACTCTGTTTCTAATAATTAATATTGCATCAAAATAGGTAATCTCATTAAAAATATATCATGTAAAACGTTGCCAAGACGACTGTTTCGATACTTACTTCAGAAACTAAATATTTACATGACCTGCATGACGGTAGCGAAACGGTGAAGCCATTTTTGCTGATATGTAACATTTGTGAATTTTGGATCGATAGAATTAGGCCATGTAGATTCAGAAGCTTGGCTCTACATGAGATCTGATATCTTTTTCACATTGCAAACCTTATATGGTCGTCTTGGCAAAATTTTACATTAAATGTTTTTGGTGGGATTTTAGTTCTTTTTGTGAGTTGCTGGATAGTCATTTTAGTGTTTATGCTTTTTTTCTTTTTTGGAATGTATTTCTATTACATCAGCAGTGACGGGTTTCGTCGCCCAATCTCTGTCTCTACCCTTTTTCTTTGATGGTTTACTTATTACCATAAGCGACAAATCAGGGCGATATTTCGCTTTTGGGCGATAATATTTATCAGTATATCGGGGGGAACGGTAGTATTTTATCGTATTTCGCATAACTTAGTTTACATTACCCAAAGAAATACTTCAACACAAACGTCCCATTTTAGGGAATGGGGGGGCAAACGTTATAAGTTTATGATTTTTTTGTTGATTGAAAACTAAACTTAGATTACATACCAAATTTCAGCTTTCTAGCGTTTCAGGAAATAGCCAAATAATTTAAAGATCATCATTAAGTATTTGAGCTATTCAATTGAATCTTTGTATGTTTAATTAGTCTACTATTGACATCATATTTTGAGAATATGAATTATATCGGACTCCAACTCTATTCAGGTTCAAAAAATCGACGAGAGATTCGAGAAAAGGTAGGGTAAAGTGCCCTTGCGCTTCGCTTGGTTCGTCTTGGCGAACAAACTAAGCACTGTTGCTAATATAATATAACATATAGACAATATGTTAACATCCTTATGTAATGATGAACAGATATCCAACATCAGTTATTTAAATATTGACATGTAGATCGCTTATGGAGAAGTAAAATACCTTAATACTTTTTTACAAAACGTACCTATAAAAAATTTTAAACGCTGATTTTAAAATTTAAAATTGTGCTTGTTTGGAAATCGTCCATGTACTCTGATCAACTAAACCAAACGTTCCCATCTAGCTATGTCGAAATTCTTATACAAAAAATATCTATGTTTATTATTATTATATGACATATTGATAACAAAGTTGGAGAAAGAACGTGAGTCATTGTAATAATTTTATGAGTGATTGTAATGTCGTACGAATATAAAAAAAAGGTTTTGTAGGCGGACGGAACTTGGGATCTTAGTGTCAAGACACTCCGTTCCGATACCCACTTTCCGCAGAATTTGAGGTTTGACGTGCTGAGTGACTGAACTCAACGCCACCTACAAAAGATTGTCGTTCTTCAATAATTATTTCAAAATTTAAATAATTATTTTATAAATTGATAGTGAATGAGAAAATTCAATCAACCTTAACCTAGAACACGATAACTGTCACAGTAAATAGAATTACCTATTGTTTCTATTAGTAAGTATTTGCTTAGATGTTACTTGATAATAGAAAGTATTTAGTTTACTCTCGTTTAATAGAAGATCAACTGCTTATAAATTATTATGTTTATCTTCATTTCGCTATCATCTACTTACTATTTGTCGTTAATTGATTGGTATCTTATTTTCAAGTATGTATATTAAATTAACTCCTCTAGTTTATTGACTTAATTTTAATTTTAGTTTAAATAATGTGAAAGAATTATATGCTTATTGTTCTGGTTTTAAACAAAATCATTTATTATTACGTAAGGAGGCAGTACTAAACTAATATGTACTATAACTCTCTCTATAACCAATACTATCGAATACCCACAATCAGTCGGTCGGTCTAAATTTACAAGTACCCTCTGCCGTGGAGCCTTAAAAAAGAAAGAATAAAAAATATAATTACTATTATTATTATTTTATCCGACTACGCAATGCAAAATAATCTAGTGTATTTATCAGTGTATGTTTGTATGTTTAATGCCGTGTGATATTGTGGAGACAAAATGTATTGGTAGATTTTGATGATTCTTCATCAATCAATTCGTCTTAACCTTGCAATGGTGACATTGAATTCATGGCATTAATAAATATACACCACAGCGGAAACCAAACGTCATTTTTTCAAAATGAAAATAATAAGACACATCGAGGCGTAGGGGCACAAGCGTACGACTGTAATGCAGGTTGTTGGTTTGAGCCTGTTCGTGAAATATTTAATATTTTCTAATTAAATATTTAATATTTTCATTTCTTCGCTCTAGTTACAAAATAAAACTCTGTTTTGAGTTCCGCCACTCAACACGCAATGCCTCAATTTTAGCGGAAAATGCCTCTGCCTACCCTAACATGTGGATGTCAGGTGGGTTCATAGCATTATATCACTATTAACAGCAGGGACTTTTTTTAAACCCTGTAAAGAAGCACTGTGAAGTTTTTATGGGTCCTGACAGTTCATGCATTCGTATTCTTTTTATTTATTATTTTAAAAAATACTTTATATTTGTTCCATTAAATATATTAAATAATTAATAAATATTGTTCTTATGTAACATATTTATTTATTTATAGCGGAGATGTTATATAACTTTATATATATATACGTCATACATTTTTTTTTAAATATAACTTACCTCTCACAAATATACATATTGTTATAACATCTAATATGTGTTTCATCATGAACGTGTGAAGACGACACAAATTACTATCATTAACACTTCGTACAATATTGATCACTACACTGCGCTTGCCATTTCATAAAATGAACGCCACTGTCTTCTTTAAATCGATTTTTTATAAATTATCAACTTCTTCACTAAAACTTGCGGCTGTCTTCATATGAACTGAGCAAACCAGAGCATATACAGCTGAGAACGCACATCTGAACAAACATAACATACAGACTTTTAACGAAGTAACTATATTCAAAATTATAATAATTTACTATATTATTATGTAACAATTTATTTATTCCGTACTTCTATAAATATGTCGATAAGCATAGAGCATCGAGTACGTTAAATCATAGTTAACTGAAAAATAAAGTGCAGTCAGTAGTCGTGCCCCGGCCCCCACCATGCGAGTCGACCTTGCAGTTTATTATGGTTTTACAGACAATTTACAATGGAGTGACGAGTCCACGACAAATGATAGTGAAACGGAACGATAATGACGATACGCCCAGTGTTTCGTAATATACGGGCGAAGTTATGCGATTAATGTAGGGTTGGGGTATACCAGCAAGAGGCTTCCTTTGTAGATTACGAAGGCTTCCGTCAAATGTTGTGTGCTGTGCTTGGTAATTTGCGTAAATTGGGCAATATGTGTATCCATCCGTCACCAGGATGTCTTCTTTACATTGACTGCTTCATCCTTATGTGGTTAATAACAGTATTATTGTGAATTGTGAAATAACGTTAGATGACTAGTGAAGAAGTCCTTTATAAGGTTCATAAAATAAATGTAGATCGAGAACAATTAATATACATATACTGAGAAATTAAATATTATATAATTTACTTTTTAAAGTAAACTGTTATATTTAAATTATCTCAATTAATTTGGACGACACTACGAAATTTAGCTGGTCTTCATAGACTATCTTTAAACAAGAGTAAAAGTTAAAAAATGTAATATCAAATATATAATCTCCTTTACAGATAGTAAACGTAACAAAGTATTTCAGATAATTAGCTGTAAATAAATAAAGTTAAGGTACTCGCAGAAAAATTAAAAGATGTTTCTCCAGGCGTACATTATCTTGTAGGTAGAATTTATCTAGAATATAAGTATAGTCAATTTTGTTATTATTTTTTCTCAGAATGATATATGAAAAAAGTGTAAAAGTAAAAGTGTAGTACAATGTTCGTAGATTGAATAGCATTATCGACTGTTTACGTCCATGATATTTTTGTCGTTAAGGTAAACGTTTTGCTAAAAATCCAAATTATCTTCGCATTACTGCTACCATGCAAAAATGAAAGTTCCTATCCTAGCGTCTCCCTAACATTTATGTATAATTTTAAGCTTTCTGATAAAACAAAGGTAAATGTATAAATTAATTGGGCTACAATAGTATGGGTAAACTAAAGTCAATCAAGATATATGACAATCATACTGATGGAACTTCTAATCAATTACTTAGAAAGTAACTTCGATCGATATAGATATCTATGCCCATTTTCTTAACTAGTAGTTAAGAAAATGGGAAAATGAAAGGAAAATTTAAAATAGTAACGCGCCATTTAATACTGCATAAATATTAATATACGACATACAACCACTTTGAAGATAACTTAAAACTAATAATAAATACACCTTATTAATGTTAATATACATTTAAAACGTGTACGGTATTTTTTTTTTGAGTAAAAGACTTTTCTATTTTAATAAGGACCAGTTAGATCTACTAAGATTAACGGAATACTGGCAGCATGTGTGTAAACGACGACAGTAAATTTAAAAAGTAAATTTTACCGTAGAAAATTCTTATGTACCTATTTACTAATCCTTTTTATTATTAATTAAACAAAAACTAGATTTGGCCGTTCGAACATATTACTATAGCCTATAGTTAAAAATGTGTCAATTCAGTAACATTGACTCGTCCTCTATTATGAGAACCACAAAAAAGTAATCTATGTTAATTCCATTATAGTAAACATTGTTATGTTAATATGGTTAAAGGAAAGAATGGGCACAGATTTGCGTGAGCGAACAGGACAAAAATTAGCTTAGAACATGTTTATGTCACTTTGGCTGTCATCAGTTTTTTTTCATACACTCCACATTATCGGACTGTCGTTTCGCGATGGGTTGTGGGTTTAATCCCCACTTGAGGAAATGAAATGTTAAATATTTTTAAAATAAATATTTAATGTCATAATTTTTTCGCTCTGGTCACAAGGCAAAACGCAGCGTTGAATTCCGTCACTCTACACGCCATGCCTTAAATACGGCGGGAAGTGGGGAACGGGGCGGAGTGTCTTAAAACTAGGTTCCCAGTTTACTCTGCATATCCACCCTGCCATGTGCGTGATCAAAGCGTAAAGCTGGAAAAACAAAACATATCATAAACGTACACATAAATACATACAGTATATACACTATTATATTAAAGTACCACGTATACGTAAGACATACAGAATTAGTTACAATTTTTTTTTATGGACAAGTCACGGCAAACGAGCGTACGGGTCACCTGATGGTAAGTGATCACCGTCGCCCACGGCGCCGTGTAGCACCAGAGGAGCTAAAGGTGCGTTGCCAGCCTTTAAGGTGAATGGGCACCGGGGCCCGGTATTACCCAATGCGAAACGCAGTGGCCAAAGCCACTACTTAACGCCAGTTTTAATGCCGGGGGTGGTTATGATCCGGTCGAGTCTCCCCATGCGTGTTGACAACGTGACTCTCCCACACGTACTTTAGTCGCCTCTTACGACACCATCAGTACCAGGGTCATTCTATTCTGAGTAATTATTTTATAAAAATAATTGCCGTGTGATTCCGGCAAATTATTTTGTAATAGTACTTTCTTTCATATTATTATTTTTTTATTAAATATTGTATCAAATATTATCAAGCTGGTTGGCTGTATAGCTCTGTAATCTATGTTAATGAAATATAAATAAATAAAAAAAGAACCTTAGCGGGTTTCGTGTTATCAATACTTCTTATAAATCTGTAGCCGACCAATATCTGTACCTACATTCTCTCATCTCTCATGTTTTAGGGCCCAAAATAATTATTTATATTTTTGAAATTATTAACGATTACGATTAACTAAATTTAAATGCAGTTTACTATTATATTTTTCGACAACCGTCCTTCAACATTAGTGTTTGTTTTATGTCAATAGGTTAAATAAATAAAAAGTTAGGTCATTTTAAAAATTGCTACTATTTTTTTACTAAACTGGCTGAAATTTTTGTTTTAAATGTAGGTATAGATATTGTCTTAAGACTGACAATATTATTAGAACAGAAAGTAATTGAGATTAGTTAATAAAAAAGTGTAATTCAAGCGGGGTCTAGTACGTTATAAAATCATCTGTCAAAGATTCTTGAAAATAATATAAGTTTCTATTTTATACGTGACATGGAATGTTGTATAGTTTTCTAATAATATGTGAATTGTCACTGAAAACATTTTTTTTTATAGTAGGTACTTTACAATTACTTTAACGCCCGAGCATCAGTATAACGATACTTAAAATGTTACTCCCGATGACATCGTTATATACTTAGTAGATGTAACGTTGTGTTGTGTGTTCGGGTGATAATTTTTAAAGTAAATTCACGTCCAAACTTAGTTGTTGTTGTGATTAACGGCTATGTATAGTTTTTAGAATACGACATCACAGGTGACTTTTTTTTATAAATATAAGAACATCCAATATGTTTTAATGTAAATTATACAAATATATTATTTAATTGTATGCAAATTATACAAATATATATATATATATATGTTGACTTTTTACTAATGTAAGTCAATTTTGTGAACATAATTATGATTATGCTGTCTCGCTACTTTCATGTGACGATATGAAAATATTAAATATTTCAATTCGTCCAGTAGGGATCGAACCCACAACCTGTCGTTTACAGCCTACTCATTAAGTACCAAGCAATATTAGCAAATATCTCCCCCTCCATTTCCGGCATGACCCAAGGGTAATAAAACAAACAATTGCATATGAAAGCAGGTGTTGTGATATAGCCCTCCTGAATAAGCTCTAACATAAGAAGTTTTTGTCAATCTAAACCTATATAACTTATCAGATAAGAATATTTTATATTATTTATCTTTATAATAGCTATAATCTATGTTCTTCTAAATACTGCGGGTAACTAGGTACTAAAAAAAAATACTGTACAACGAACATCGTAGCAAAGAAACAATGAAGTGGCTCTTAAAACAACAAAAATAATATGAACCAATGATATTTTAAATTTTTGTCGGTTTGCTTGTACACGCTAAACTTATGAACTACTGGACGGATTTGAAGCCCATACTAAATTTAAAAGCGTAATTTTTATTTTTACCTAACAGGATTTGAACCGACGCCTCTTGGAAACCGTCCAAGCGCTCTGCCCAACTAAGCCATACGTTATTATCAAGTTACGTCGAAATTCTTATACGCTTGTTACAACTTATTTATGTTGTTAGTTACCAATTAAAGCAATTAAATGAATTGAACTATAAACAATGTTTATTAACGTCACTTCGATATACTACATACGCTTTGTGAACAGTGTTGACTTACAGAATTAAATCATGTTTGTGACCAATGCTATCTAGTTACGTAAGCTTTCCTCTTTTTTTTACGCTGGGAAATGCATTTTATACAGACCGCCCGTTCACAATTCTTCTCGGGCGGTATTGTGGGACTCATCAGGGTATCCGATACTACCCAATAAAACCCAGCGGGAACCCTCTTCACCTATACGAGACGCTGCAGGATCGCTCGCGCAAACTACGACGCCTCTGTGGAAGACCCGCCAATAGCGGGTTACCGTCGCATTCATGATGCCCTGGGGTTTTCCCTAGGACTTGCAGTCTTGATGACTTGCAGGAGGGTTACCATGATCCTACTACCACGGTAGCACCTCTAGGATAGGGGTAGTTGGAAGTACGCAGAGTGCCTTCTCCTTACCCCTGGCCTACGACGGCGGACTGGGTCTGCGTTAGCGCTAGACTCACGCGCCCGCAAAATAGTAGAGAAATAAACGTTTCTTTTTATTTAATATTATGAAAGTGCATTTGGGAAAAAAATTATGTATTTTTTTGTGTGGCTATTCATACTGTCATTATTAGAAATTGATTCAACTGTTCCAGAGTTAACTTTAGTTTAGTTTCAAAATTGATTGGCTCAAACTGCTAGGTTAATGTTAGAATTGTAATGGCACAGAACTACGCGACTGGAAAATCATTTTAATAAATGTACACAGATAAATTATATTTATTATAGCTATATATGTACAGTTTGCGCATAACTATGCACTTACATAACTTATTACGTTAATTTATGACATGCACTTTGCACAGTTGCAGCATTATTCTATGAGTCATTTTATTGTATTTAAATTTTTCTTTTGATTAGCGTTCACATATTATTATTTTATTGTTACATATTTGGGATATCCGGCGGTGTTTCTTACAAGGTACCTACCTATCCCTAAAAATTGTTTTCCAACTAGTAATAGAATTAAAAAATGATTTAAATTAAATAATACATGTTTAAAAACGGCTACGTTTCGCAGCAAAAACAAATTTCAATATTGCATGTCAACGGGAAGTACTTACAACTTAATAGTTGATAAAATAAAGTTTGCAAGTTTTTGTGATATAAACCACAAATATACGTTTAATTATGTATACGTTTTATTAAATATCAACAAATATTTTTTTTTTTTTTTAATTTACCCTATATTTGTATATTGTTAAATTTTACCAAATTTCTTACCTGTAGATCTTCGAGAAATACCCTAAGTTATTATTATTAATTTATACGATAAATAAAGTCAAAGTAAAGATTGCGGTCAAATGAATTCATTCTATCTGTAACGAACCAGAAATATATTTTTAATTATTTTTTCATATAAAATACTTTTTCACTTTTCAATTTAATTCCTTTATTGAAAGCTCACTTTATGATTTCATAACTCTAGATAACCAATAGTCTCCTATAGGTTTTGATTACGCTTCCTATTTCATACAAATTAAAGTAAAACGATTTTTAATGTGTTGATTTAGAAATTTCATTTATACTGTGCTTCTAGGACTTGAATATTTAAGTTTCTTTTACATATCAAAAGATACACGAGATGTTCCGCTCTTAAAGAACTATACAGCCCTATTGAGACGGAATCCTACAAATCTTAACACACAGCAGGATTAAAAATAGTGCTAAAAAAAGATATACGATTATATATTTTTTAGGTAATTCGTAAGGTTCATTAAATCTATTAATATTTTAATCACATTTTTTTTTAAGAACAAAGAAAGTATTTTATATATTATAATTAATATATGAAATACTGCCTTTGTTCTTAAAAAAAAAAAAACTTGTTTAATTCCTTAAGCAAATTTCATAAAAGTTAACTTAATATAGCTTTGGCTGTCTCTGTAGCGGAGTAGGCAGAGAGAACGGAGCACCAAACGCAACGGTTTCGGCATACCTCTTTCACCTCGTCCACTGTCATCAACCTCTTCATACATGCCCTCCGGGTAATGTTGGTTTTAACTTGACGTTCCTTTTATATATTACAGTATAAACTCCTGAACTGTTCCCCGACAAGTATAACCTGGCCCTCTTTACGGAACAAATACGAATAGGTAATAACTAGGCAAGCATGCTCCACCTTCGTTCGCATCGTCACTTACCACCAGGTGAGATAGTGGACAAATGCTTGCCTATCAACAATAATAAAAAAAGTATATACTATTAGATACTGTGTTTATGAAGGTCACAGATTTTCCTTCACAAACCTTCTTTCTTTCTTTTATTTCATAAAAGTTACAAATTGTTATTTATTTCTTGTACAAGTATGAGCTTAACGTAGAATACAAAGTGCGAATTCTATTTATATATTATATATATATATATATATATATATATATATATATATATATATATATATATATATATATATATATATATATATATATATATATATATATATGTAAAGGAGATAAATAAATAAAACAATTGTTCTGAATACATTTATTGTGCGTTTACCACAATTAAAAAGGTCACACACAAAAATGTCACAGAAAAATTAACAATGGCAAAAATGCTGCTTCAGTGCAAGCAAAATGGCTAAGCAGTGCTCCAGGTACACTAGTATTACAAAACATTAACTATTTTAAACATAAGAAAATGGTGAAGAATCATGTCTCTATAGTCGGATAGTACATACTCCACACATAATAAATAGTACACGTGGCGTTTAAATGTGTGTATGTTCTTTCGTATGTCTGTCTTTACATAAAAATTATATATGTATATATATATATATATATATATATATATATATATATATATATATATATATATATATATATATATATATATATATATATATATATATATATATATATATATATATATATATATATATATTAAACAGTTATTTTTAAATCACAGACAAACACTTCAATTTTACATATATGTATTGATATATATGGCTTTATGTTTTATAATAGACTATATATATTTCAAGAGTTATTTTAAAATCACAAACAAACATTTCACTTCATTTTATATGTATAGATTATATGGCTACTATGCACTATGTTTTAGACTATTGTAATAACAGTGTAAATATTGTAACAAAATCAACACTTCAATTAAGTTTGATTTTGTAAATACTGAAGGCACAATCACTTATTTCATATGTTTATACTTTTATATATGATGAAAATATGTGCCTCTACTAAAACGGAATGTACTTCATTTTTTTTATCAAAAATATGACAATTACAATAAAAAAACGAATATTTATGCTTTATATATTATTCAAACCCTAAAATAAAAAAAAATAATGAAATATCTTTCTTAATGATATATTTTTTATCCTGTATTCACTGGAAGTGTCTGTGACACTACAGTGTTAGCAAGCCAAGCTAATGGCGTTAGAGTAAAAATATATTTAAATATGATATATACGACATATAACATTGCTACATATATTAATGTAATAATTACACCACACTACTTTTAGTGCACTAGATCAACCTTATGTATGGGATGTAGAAACCTAAGCTAGTGCACTAGAAATAGTATGTTGCAAGACTTTAATATAAAACGGATCTTTAGATGGGTATGTAGATTTTTTATTACAAAATGAAGCAATATTTGATAAACGAAGTATGTAGGAGCAGACACTACCCTAGTTCCAATATAACAACATCTATCTAGCAAGAAAACTAGCTTATAACATAGAATATTTTAAAAATCTATTATATATGTATATATGTATATATGTGTATTATATATGTATATATTATATATGTATATATGTGTGTATGTATGTATGTACGATTGAAATACTAAAAGAGACTAAAAATTACCAGAACAATTAATTCACACGACAGAAAACACATCATACATTTTAAATATAAGGTTTGTAAATATTGCTCAAATCAAACGATTAATTTTCTATCAAATATGTTTTTCTTTATATAGATACGAGCCAGTATAAACCATCATATA